>CM055123.1:3039275-3044275 GCA_029206835.1 Rana muscosa | reverse complement strand
GTATGGTGGAAAAGAAATAAAATCACAAAGGATGCAGTAAAGTCACAGTTCTTAGTGTGGTAGGTGTTTCTAAGAGATGGATGAATCGTGCACCCTACACCAGCTCCCAATCTTCACCACAGATGTGATATAAGGTCCCCCGCTGGGGTTCAAACTCACCAGAACAGTAAATCAAATGAGCCTTGCAAGATAAATTCCTCCTAATTCAAACTTCCATCACCACCTCAGGAATCGGTATGGGTTAAAACTCCATTCGAGGTACATATAAAACACAAATTCACTGACATAGTGTAATCCTGCTTTATTTTAAATTAACCCATATAAAACATATCAACCGCCCTCCAGCAAGACCCATAGTAAATGGAATTGGGTCTGTTACCGCTCGAGTGGGCCAATATCTTGACCACTTTCTTCAAAAAAGCGTTACCCAGACACATGCATATTTAAAGGACACTAAGGATTTACTCATATTACTTGAAGAGATTGATTTAACTGGGAAAGAAGAAGTTTTTCTGGTAACAGCTGATGTGTCATCTTTGTACACTGTGATTCAGCACGATGACGCTCTCTTAGCCCTCAATTGGGCATTATGCAAAAGAGACGATATCACATTCGCTCAAAAAATCTTTTTACGGAACTGCTTGGATTTTTGTCTTGCAAGTAACTATTTCTGGTATGATGGCCATTTTTACTCCCAGAAAAAAGGGGTAGCTATGGGGGCTAAATTTGCCCCGAGTATAGCTAATTTATTTATGGCGGAATGGGAGGATAAGACCATTTTTAATCACAGGAGAGATCAGCTGATTTTATATCGAAGATATATCGATGATTTATTTTTTATCTGGGCGGGTACTTTATCTTCATTGGAAATGTTTTTAGAAGAACTAACGGACAATAAGTGCAATATTAGACTCACTAGTGAATACAACCAACAAAGTATCCACTTTTTGGATTTGAATATTTTTCGGACTGGTAATAAATTGGGAACAAAAGTCTACTTTAAGCCAACTGACTCTAACAGCTACCTCCCAACACAAAGTGGACACCACCCGATGTGGCTTAAGAACATACCGAAAGGTCAACTAATGCGAGTTCGTCGAAATTGCACTAACGATGAAGATTACAAGTCCCAAGCACTGACCCTAAAAGGAAAATTCATAGAAAAGGGCTACAAAGAAATATGCATTGATACAATTATAAGTGACCTCCTAAAAATACCTAGAAGAGTTTGTCTAACGGATACCGCACCTCTGCATAACAAAAATATACATGAGTGGAGCTTCATTTCTGGATATCACTCACAATATAAAGAAGTTGAAAAGATCTTTTCCTCTCACTGGCACATCCTTTTACTTGATAAAATACTCAGGAATGTTATTCCACTGAAACCAGGTTTTATCTACAGAAAAGCTCCAAATTATGGAGACAGAATAGTTAAAAAGGTATTAGACCCCCCAAAAAAACCTCCATCTTTCTGGGATAGAGATGGGTTCTTCTCTTGTCGGAAATGTCGCCCATGTAGAGAAGTTGAAAGACCTCTAAGAGCTATTGAGACCTTTGTCTCTACCTCTAATAATTCTGAGTTCCAAATAAATGATTTTATTACATGTAACACAACCTATGTGGTCTACATCCTGGAATGCCCATGCAAACTTATGTATGTAGGTCGCACTAAAAGAGCACTCAAAATAAGGATAGCTGAACACATAGCAAATATCAAACTAGGTTATAAAGACCATAATGTGTCCTTACACTTCAAGCTCTTTCATGATCAAAATCCAGCAGGCCTAAAATTTTGGGGGGTTGATCACCTTAAACCTCCATGGAGGGGGGCAAATCTTGTAAGAGAACTTTCCAAACTAGAAACTCAATGGATATTTTCAGTTGATACATTGGCACCGAGGGGGTTAAACGTTGATTTAGATATCAACTGCTTTATCAGTGATTATTAAAGCATTTGTGCCCCCTCTTATATTATCAACTGTTATCCACGAATATACAAATATCTATTATTATTTTATTTCATTTTTAAAGTGATGTAATTTTTTAGATATTTGAGGTTCTCTGTTTTCATTTTATTTCTCATCGTATTTTTATTAAGGATTTTAATTTTGGCATATCACCTTTGAACGATTTTATCAAAATCCAGTCTTATATATACGGTTCATTTTACTCCAAGCCTTGTCTATTTTATTTTATTTTATTTTTATTTTATTTTATTTAATTTATGCTTTTTTATTCTCCATTACTTTTCATACATGTAATGCTTATTGAGATTTAACATTGTATGTATTTTATCTGCTATATTTATATAGTAGCAGATCCTCCAGTTTTGATTGTGTTCCCCTTGTTGTTTTATGTATTAATTCTACTGTCAGTGATTAGTGGGTTAAACACTGGGGATATGGACATATAAAAAACTTGGGTGTCCATTTCTCATTTAACCCACTGAAATCATGGATACCTAATTGGCCCTCTGTGACCGACAGTCAGACATTCATTTTAATGACCATTAAGGCACACTTTTTAATATATTATACATATGGGGCTGTGACATCGCAACCCCCCTTTTGTAATAGAGTGATTAGTAGTGTTCGAAATGTGGCACATTTATTATATTGAAAATATACTGTTAGGTGAAAACAAAATATTTTTCATAGTTTAAACAAACCGCATTTCACCAGTTATTATTATTTTTTGAAAAAGTGCAGTCTTTATGTCACGGAGCTTGTTTATGCATTTATGCATTCCCTGTGACTCAACACGGCCGACGTCCGTCTCGTCTTCCGCTCGGGCTCTGTACCAATAGGAGCGGACGAGTAGGGCTGTCCTATCCAATGGCCGTGGAGGAGGGATAATATAAGGTCCGTGTTTACGCCGAGTAGCCACGCCCTCTGTTGAAGTCGGAAGTGACGAAACGCGTCAGGGCGTGGCTACAACGGCGTATCCAGGAAGTGAGGAGTGTGCGTTCCACCGCTAACCAGAACGTAACCAGGAAGCGTCTGTAGTTTTGCGCTTGCAGCACGAGTGCGGCCCCTGTGTTCGGAGGAGAGCGGTGATTATGTTTCATTCCTATATGTCATTTACAAGTTGAACTATTGTACGTATATTGGAAGCGGGGATATGTTTTATATGGGTTAATTTAAAATAAAGCAGGATTACACTATGTCAGTGAATTTGTGTTTTATATGTACCTCGAATGGAGTTTTAACCCATACCGATTCCTGAGGTGGTGATGGAAGTTTGAATTAGGAGGAATTTATCTTGCAAGGCTCATTTGATTTACTGTTCTGGTGAGTTTGAACCCCAGCGGGGGACCTTATATCACATCTGTGGTGAAGATTGGGAGCTGGTGTAGGGTGCACGATTCATCCATCTCTTAGAAACACCTACCACACTAAGAACTGTGACTTTACTGCATCCTTTGTGATTTTATTTCTTTTCCACCATACCGCATACATTTTTTGAAGTTGGACATTATCCAATACTAAGCGCTGTTTTATCAAATAGACTCTGTTCTTAATTTTTTGATACATTTTATATATTTACTGTTTTATGGGTGTCAGTTTCTTTCATCTATAATTTTAAACAGCTGCTGCTATTTCTTATAAGAACACCTTTTATCATTAATATGATATTGGTTATATCTAATTTTATATATATATCTGTATGTTATCTTTTTACTTTATTATTATTATTCTGATCTCAGAATAAGCTAATTGGTAAACCGTTCCCCTTGGCGCCGAGAAGTGCACTTGTGGGCCCCTATAGTTTATGTGCACCTTTTTTAGATAGATAGATAGATAGATAGATAGATAGATTGATAGATACATACATACATACATACATACATACATACATACATGGATAGATAGATAGATACATACATACATACATACATGGATAGATAGATAGATAGATAGATACATACATGGATAGATAGATAGATAGATAGATAGATAGATAGATAGATACATACATACATACATGGATAGATAGATACATACATACATACATGGATAGATAGATAGATAGATAGATAGATAGATAGATAGATAGATAGATAGATAGATAGATAGATAGATACATACATACATACATACATACATACATACATGGATAGATAGATAGATAGATACATACATACATACATACATACATACATACATACATGGATAGATAGATAGATAGATAGATAGATAGATAGATAGATAGATAGATAGATAGATAGATAAACAGATAGACAGATAGATAGATAGATACATACACGGAGAGATAGATAGATACATACATTCATACATACATACATGCATGGATAGATAGATAGATACATACATACATACATGGATAGATAGATAGATAGATAGATAGATAGATAGATAGATAGATACATGTATAGATAGATAGATAGATACATACATACATACATACATGGATAGATAGATAGATAGATACATACATGGATAGATAGATAGATAGATACATGTATAGATAGATAGATAGATAGATAGATAGATAGATAGATAGATAGATAGATAGATAGATAGACAGATAGACAGATAGATAGATACATACATACATGGATAGATAGATACATACATACATACATGCATGGATAGATAGATACATACATACATACATAAATACATGAATAGATAGATAGATAGATACATACATAGATAGATAGATAGATACATGGATAGATAGATAGATACATACATGGATAGATAGATAGATAGATAGATACATGGATAGATAGATACATACATACATGGATAGATAGATACATACATACATACATGGATAGATAGATAGATAGATAGATACATACATACATACATACATGGATAGATAGATAGATACATACATACATAGATAGATAGATACATACATACATGGATAGATAGATAGATAGATAGATAGATAGATAGATAGATAGATAGATAGATAGATAGATAGATAGACAGACAGATAGATAGATAGATAGATACATACATACA
>CM055123.1:2974275-2979275 GCA_029206835.1 Rana muscosa | reverse complement strand
TACATGGATAGATAGATACATACATACATACATACATAGATAGATAGATAGATAGATAGATAGATAGATAGATAGATAGATAGATAGATAGATAGATACATACATACATACATGGATAGATAGATAGATACATACATGGATAGATAGATAGATAGATAGATAGATACATACATACATACATATATACATACATACATGGATAGATAGATAGATACATACATACATACATGGATAGATAGATAGATAGATACATACATACATACATACATACATGGATAGATAGATACATACATACATACATACATGGATAGATAGATAGATACATACATACATACATACATACATGGATAGATAGATAGATAGATAGATAGATAGATAGATAGATAGATAGATAAACAGATAGACAGATAGATAGATAGATACATACACGGAGAGATAGATAGATACATACATACATACATACATACATGCATGGATAGATAGATAGATAGATACATACATACATACATGGATAGATAGATAGATAGATAGATAGATAGATAGATAGATAGATAGATACATGGATAGATAGATACATACATACATACATGGATAGATAGATACATACATACATGGATAGATAGATACATACATACATACATACATACATACATGGATACATACATGGATGGATAGATAGATAGATAGATAGATAGATAGATAGATAGATAGATAGATAGATAGATACATACATACATACATGGATAGATAGATAGATTGATACATACATACATGGATAGATAGATACATACATACATGGATAGATAGATACATACATACATGGATAGATAGATAGATAGATAGATAGATAGATAGATACATACATACATACATACATACATACATACATACATAGATAGATAGATAGATACATACATACATACATACATACATGGATAGATAGATAGATACATACATACATACATGGATAGATAGATAGATAGATACATACATACATACATACATGGATACATACATGGATAGATAGATAGATAGATAGATAGATAGATAGATAGATAGATAGATAGATACATACATACATGGATAGATAGATAGATAGATAGATAGATACATACATACATGGATAGATAGATAGATACATGGATAGATAGATAGATACATACATACATACATATATACATACATACATGGATAGATAGATAGATACATACATACATACATGGATAGATAGATAGATAGATAGATAGATACATACATACATACATACATGGATAGATAGATACATACATACATACATACATGGATAGATAGATAGATAGATACATACATACATACATACATACATACATACATGGATAGATAGATAGATAGATAGATAGATAGATAGATAGATAGATAGATAGATAGATAGATAGATAGATAGATACATGTATAGATAGATAGATAGATAGATAGATACATACATACTAACATGGATAGATAGATAGATAGATAGATAGATAGATAGATAGATACATACATGGATAGATAGATAGATAGATAGATACATGTATAGATAGATAGATAGATAGATAGATAGATAGATAGATAGATAGATAGATAGATAGACAGATAGACAGATAGATAGATACATACATACATGGATAGATAGATACATACATACATACATGCATGGATAGATAGATACATACATACATACATACATAAATACATGAATAGATAGATAGATAGATAGATACATACATACATACATACATACATACATACATACATAGATACATGGATAGATAGATAGATACATACATGGATAGATACATACATACATACTTACATGGATAGATAGATAGATAGATAGATAGATAGATAGATAGATAGATAGATAGATAGATAGATACATGGATAGATACATACATACATACATACATGGATAGATAGATACATACATACAAACATACATACATGTATACATGCATACATGGATAGATAGATACATACATACATACATACATGGATAGATAGATAGATAGATACATACATACATACATACATACATGTATGTACATACATACATAGATAGATAGATAGATACATACATACATACATACATGGATAGATAGATACATACATACATACATACATACATGGATACATACATACATGGATGGATAGATAGATAGATAGATAGATAGATAGATAGATAGATAGATAGATAGATAGATAGATAGATACATACATACATGGATAGATAGATACATACATACATAGATAGATAGATACATACATACATGGATAGATAGATAGATAGATAGATAGATAGATAGATAGATAGATAGATAGATAGATAGATAGATAGATACATACATGGATAGATAGATACATACATACATACATACATAGATAGATAGATAGATAGATAGATAGATAGATAGATAGATAGATAGATAGATAGATAGATAGATAGATAGATAAATACATACATACATACATGGATAGATAGATAGATACATACATACATACATGGATAGATAGATACATACATACATACATACATACATACATGGATACATACATGGATGGATAGATAGATAGATAGATAGATAGATAGATAGATACATACATACATACATACATGGATAGATAGATAGATACATACATGGATAGATAGATAGATAGATAGATAGATAGATAGATAGATAGATAGATAGATACATACATACATATATACATACATACATGGATAGATAGATAGATACATACATACATACATGGATAGATAGATAGATAGATACATACATACATACATACATACATGGATAGATAGATACATACATACATACATACATGGATAGATAGATAGATAGATACATACATACATACATACATACATGGATAGATAGATAGATAGATAGATAGATAGATAGATAGATAGATAGATAAACAGATAGACAGATAGATAGATAGATACATACACGGAGAGATAGATAGATAGATACATACATACATACATACATACATGCATGGATAGATAGATAGATACATACATACATACATACATGGATAGATAGATAGATAGATAGATAGATAGATAGATAGATAGATACATGGATAGATACATACATACATACATACATGGATAGATAGATACATACATACATACATACATACATGTATACATGCATACATGGATAGATAGATACATACATACATATATACATACATGGATAGATAGATAGATAGATAGATAGATAGATAGATAGATAGATAGATAGATAGATAGATAGATAGATAGATAGATACATGTATAGATAGATAGATAGATAGATAGATAGATAGATAGATAGATACATACATACATGGATAGATAGATAGATAGATACATACATACATGGATAGATAGATAGATAGATAGATACATGTATAGATAGATAGATAGATAGATAGATAGATAGATAGATAGATAGATAGATAGATAGATAGATAGACAGATAGACAGATAGATAGATACATACATACATGGATAGATAGATACATACATACATACATGCATGGATAGATAGATACATACATACATACATAAATACATGAATAGATAGATAGATAGATAGATAGATAGATAGATAGATAGATAGATAGATAGATAGATAGATAGATAGATAGAGACATACATACATACATACATACATAGATAGATAGATACATGGATAGATAGATAGATAGATAGATAGATAGATAGATAGATAGATAGATAGATACATACATACATACATACATACATACATGGATAGATAGATAGATAGATACATACATACATACAAACATAGATAGATAGATAGATAGATAGATAGATAGATAGATAGATAGATAGATACATACATACATACATACATACATACATACATACATACATGGATAGATATATAGATAGATAGATAGAGATAGATACATACATACATACATACATGGATAGATAGATACATGGATAGATAGATACATACATACATACATGCATACATACAAGGATAGATAGATAGATAGATACATACATACATACATGGATATATAGATAGATAGATAGATAGATAGATACATGGATAGATACATACATACATGCATACATACATGGATAGATAGATAGAGAGATAGATACATACATACATACATACATACATGGATAGATAGATAGATAGATACATACATGGATAGATAGATAGATAGATAGATAGATAGATAGATAGATAGACAGATAGACAGATAGATAGATACATACATACATGGATAGATAGATACATACATACATACATGCATGGATAGATAGATACATACATACATACATAAATACATGAATAGATAGATAGATAGATAGATACATACATACATACATACATACATACATAGATAGATAGATACATGGATAGATAGATAGATACATACATGGATAGATAGATAGATAGATAGATAGATACATGGATAGATAGATACATACATACATGGATAGATAGATAGATAGATAGATAGATAGATAGATAGATAGATAGATAGATAGATACATACATGGATAGATAGATAGATAGATAGATAGATAGATAGATAGATAGATAGATAGATAGATAGATAGATAGATACATACATACATACATGGATAGATAGATAGATACATACATACATACATACATACATAGATACATACATACATACATACATAGATACATACATACATGCATGGATAGATAGATAAATAGATAAATAGATAGATACATACATACATACATACAGGGATAGATAGATAGATAGATAGATAGATAGATAGATAGATAGATAGATAGATAGATAGATACATACATACATACATACATACATACATGGATAGATAGATAGATAGATAGATAGATAGATAGATAGATAGATAGATAGATAGATAGATAGATACATACATACATACATACATGGATAGATAGATACATACATACATACATGGATAGATAGATAGATACATACATACA
>CM055123.1:2946775-2949275 GCA_029206835.1 Rana muscosa | reverse complement strand
TAGATACATACATACATACATGGATAGATAGATAGATAGATAGATACATACATACATGGATAGATAGATAGATACATACATACATACATATATACATACATACATGGATAGATAGATAGATAGATACATACATACATACATACATGGATAGATAGATAGATAGATAGATAGATAGATAGATAGATAGATAGATAGATAGATAGATAGATAGATACATACATGGATAGATAGATACATACATACATACATGGATAGATAGATAGATAGATAGATAGATAGATAGATAGATAGATAGATAGACAGATAGACAGATAGATAGATAGATAGATAGATAGATACATACATACATGGATAGATAGATAGATAGATAGATAGATAGATAGATAGATAGATACATACATACATACATACATACATGCATGGATAGATAGATAGATAGATACATACATACATACATACATAGATAGATAGATAGATACATACATACATACATAGATAGATAGATAGATAGATAGATACATACATACATACATGGATAGATAGATAGATAGATAGATAGATAGATAGATAGATAGATAGATAGATAGATAGATAGAGAGAGATACATACATACATACATACATGGATAGATAGATAGATAGATACATGGATAGATAGATACATACATACATACATACATACATGGATATATAGATAGATAGATAGATAGATAGATAGATAGATAGATAGATAGATAGATAGATAGATAGATAGATAGATAGATAGATAGATAGATAGATAGATACATGGATAGATACATACATACATGCATACATACATGGATAGATAGATAGATAGATAGATACATACATACATACATACATACATACATGGATAGATAGATAGATACATACATACATACATGGATAGATAGATTGATACATACATACATACATGGATAGATAGATACATACATACATGGATAGATAGATACATACATACATGGATAGATAGATAGATAGATAGATAGATAGATAGATAGATACATACATACATACATAGATAGATAGATAGATAGATACATACATAGATAGATAGATAGATACATACATACATACATACATACATGGATAGATAGATAGATACATACATACATACATGGATAGATAGATAGATAGATACATACATACATACATACATGGATACATACATGGATAGATAGATAGATAGATAGATAGATAGATACATACATACATACATGGATAGATAGATAGATTGATACATACATACATGGATAGATAGATACATACATACATGGATAGATAGATACATACATACATGGATAGATAGATAGATAGATAGATAGATAGATAGATAGATAGATAGATACATACATACATACATACATACATACATACATACATAGATAGATAGATAGATAGATACATACATACATACATACATACATACATGGATAGATAGATAGATACATACATACATACATGGATAGATAGATAGATAGATACATACATACATACATACATGGATACATACATGGATAGATAGATAGATAGATAGATAGATAGATAGATAGATAGATAGATAGATAGATAGATAGATAGATACATACATACATGGATAGATAGATAGATAGATACATACATACATACATACATGGATAGATAGATAGATACATACATACATACATACATACATACATATATACATACATACATGGATAGATAGATAGATAGATACATACATACATACATGGATAGATAGATAGATAGATAGATAGATAGATAGATAGATAGATAGATAGATACATACATGGATAGATAGATACATACATACATACATGGATAGATAGATAGATAGATAGATAGATAGATACATACATACATACATACATGGATAGATAGATAGATACATACATACATAGATAGATAGATACATACATACATGGATAGATAGATAGATAGATAGATAGATAGATAGATAGATAGATAGATAGATACATGGATAGATAGATAGATAGATAGATAGATAGATAGATAGATAGATAGATAGATAGATAGATACATACATACATACATGGATAGATAGATAGATACATACATACATACATACATACATAGATACATACATACATGCATGGATAGATAGATACATACATACATACATAAATACATGGATAGATAGATAAATAGATAGATAGATAGATAGATAGATAGATAGATAGATACATACATACATACATGGATTGATACATACATACATACATACATGGATAGATAGATAGATAGATAGATAGATAGATAGATAGATAGATAGATAGATAGATACATACATACATACATACATACATGGATAGATAGATAGATAGATAGATAGATAGATAGATAGATAGATAGATAGATAGATAGATACATACATACATACATGGATAGATAGATACATACATACATACATGGATAGATAGATAGATAGATAGATACATACATACATAGATAGATAGATA
>CM055123.1:2936775-2939275 GCA_029206835.1 Rana muscosa | reverse complement strand
TAGATAGATAGATAGATAGATAGATAGATACATACATACATGGATAGATAGATAGATAGATAGATACATACATACATACATGGATAGATAGATAGATACATACATACATACATACATACATACATATATACATACATACATGGATAGATAGATAGATAGATACATACATACATACATGGATAGATAGATAGATAGATAGATAGATAGATAGATAGATAGATAGATAGATAGATAGATACATACATGGATAGATAGATACATACATACATACATGGATAGATAGATAGATAGATAGATAGATAGATACATACATACATACATACATGGATAGATAGATAGATACATACATACATAGATAGATAGATACATACATACATGGATAGATAGATAGATAGATAGATAGATAGATAGATAGATAGATAGATAGATAGATACATGGATAGATAGATAGATAGATAGATAGATAGATAGATAGATAGATAGATACATACATACATACATGGATAGATAGATAGATACATACATACATACATACATACATAGATACATACATACATGCATGGATAGATAGATACATACATACATACATAAATACATGGATAGATAGATAAATAGATAGATAGATAGATAGATAGATAGATAGATACATACATACATACATGGATTGATACATACATACATACATACATGGATAGATAGATAGATAGATAGATAGATAGATAGATAGATAGATACATACATACATACATACATACATGGATAGATAGATAGATAGATAGATAGATAGATAGATAGATAGATAGATAGATAGATAGATAGATACATACATACATACATGGATAGATAGATACATACATACATACATGGATAGATAGATAGATAGATAGATACATACATACATAGATAGATAGATAGATACATACATACATACATGGATAGATAGATAGATAGATAGATAGATAGATAGATAGATAGATAGATAGATAGATACATGGATAGATAGATACATACATACATACATGGATAGATAGATACATACATACATGGATAGATAGATACATACATACATACATACATGGATACATACATGGATGGATAGATAGATAGATAGATAGATAGATAGATACATACATACATACATGGATAGATAGATAGATTGATACATACATACATGGATAGATAGATACATACATACATGGATAGATAGATACATACATACATGGATAGATAGATAGATAGATAGATAGATAGATAGATAGATAGATAGATAGATAGATAGATAGATAGATACATACATACATACATAGATAGATAGATAGATAGATACATACATACATACATACATACATACATGGATAGATAGATAGATACATACATACATACATGGATAGATAGATAGATAGATACATACATACATACATACATGGATACATACATGGATAGATAGATAGATAGATAGATAGATAGATAGATAGATAGATAGATAGATACATACATACATACATGGATAGATAGATAGATAGATACATACATACATGGATAGATAGATAGATACATATATACATACATACATGGATAGATAGATAGATACATACATGGATAGATAGATAGATAGATAGATACATACATACATACATACATGGATAGATAGATACATACATACATACATACATGGATAGATAGATAGATAGATAGATAGATAGATAGATAGATACATACATACATACATACATACATACATGGATAGATAGATAGATAGATAGATAGATAGATAGATAGATAGATAGATAGATAGATAGATAGATACATACATACATGGATAGATAGATACATACATACATACATGGATAGATAGATAGATAGATAGATAGATAGATAGATAGATAGATAGATAGATAGATAGATAGATAGATAGATACATGTATAGATAGATAGATAGATAGATACATACATACTAACATGGATAGATAGATAGATAGATACATACATGGATAGATAGATAGATAGATAGATAGATAGATAGATAGATAGATAGATACATGTATAGATAGATAGATAGATAGATAGATAGATAGATAGATAGATAGATAGATAGATAGATAGACAGATAGACAGATAGATAGATACATACATACATGGATAGATAGATACATACATACATACATGCATGGATAGATAGATACATACATACATACATAAATACATGAATAGATAGATAGATAGATAGATACATACATACATACATACATACATACATACATAGATACATGGATAGATAGATAGATACATACATGGATAGATAGATAGATAGATAGATAGATAGATAGATAGATAGATAGATAGATAGATACATGGATAGATAGATACATACATACATGGATAGATAGATACATACATACATACATGGATAGATAGATAGATAGATAGATAGATAGATAGATAGATAGATAGATAGATAGATACATACATACATACATACATACATACATACATACATGGA
>CM055123.1:2899275-2904275 GCA_029206835.1 Rana muscosa | reverse complement strand
ACATACATACATAAATACATGAATAGATAGATAGATAGATAGATAGATAGATAGATAGATAGATACATACATACATACATACATACATACATACATAGATAGATACATGGATAGATAGATAGATACATACATGGATAGATAGATAGATAGATAGATAGATAGATAGATAGATAGATAGATACATGGATAGATAGATACATACATACATGGATAGATAGATACATACATACTGTGACAGCAGGAAGGTAAAGTCACCTGGTTGCATCCAGGGGGGTAGATATATTTCGCCCAGATTCAGGCTTTACGCCGACTTATACAACTAGGTGGAGAGTTGTATAAGGCTAGTGGGCTCATGGATGACTCATACCTCTAGGGAGAGTGTGGGGCGTCGTGCAGACAGAGATGAGGAGACCAGCTGAACCTTGTCAGCTCATTTAGGCCTCTATAAGAACTCCCAGCTTCATTAGATGTTAGCTCATGCCTGGAACCAGACCTGTGTGGACTGTCTAGGGAGAGTGAACCCCTGTGCGGTGAGGCAAAGCCTGTGTGGCTATTTGTTTGGACTTTTACTAAACCAGGGACTTAGGGACTAGGACAGCACTAGGCTGATCCCAGTTGTTAGTTAGGAAACCTGTATGTTTAGTCAGAGGTCAACTTGACCAGGATTTATTTTGGTTATGTTTCTTTTGCTTTGCTGTGTTTTGTCACTGTAAATAGAAAATAAACCGCACCTTTTTTTGATTTTGAAAACCACAACCTCCGTTTGCTGGGCCTGTTTTGTGTGGGGAGCCCATCCCGGGGGTCACACACACCCGCTGCCGAGCTAACCCCCTCACAAGAACCAGTGGCAGTTTTTTTTAAGCCAGCATGGAGGAGATACTGAAGCAGCTGGCTCTAGCAAATGCCAATCAACAGCAGACAAATGCAGGTTTGCAAAGGAGCCTTGCAGCCCAGCAGCAGACAAACGCAACTTTGCAACAGAGTCTGGAGGCTCAGCAACGAGCCCAGCAGCAATCTGAGGCCCGCTTCATAGACCTGTTGCAGAAGCAAGAGCAGAGACTACAACAACAGATGGAAGCAGTAATGCAGCAACGTCCGCAGACCAGTGAGGAAAGCCGTCCCACTAATACCGCGTCCTTTGGGGTGAGTCGTTTATTGACAAAAATGACTGGAGAGGATGATCCAGAGGTATTTTTGACCACATTTGAAAGGACCGCTGAAAGAGAAAAGTGGCCTGAGGAGCAGTGGGCTGGACTGGTGGCTCCTCTGTTAACTGGTGAATCGCAGAAAGCTTACTATGACCTAGAGCCTAACCAAGCAAAAGACTATGTGATGCTAAAAGCTGAAATTTTGGCAAGGCTGGGTGTCACCCAGGCTGTCCGGGCTCAGCGTGTGCATAACTGGACTTTCCAGCTTGGAAAACCCCCCAGGTCTCAAATGTATGATCTCATTCACCTGAGCAGAAAGTGGCTACAGCCAGAGACTTTGTCCGCACCAAAGATTGTGGAACGTGTTGTAATGGATCGGTTTTTGAGAGCTCTTCCTACTGCCATCCAAAAGTGGGTAAGCCATGGAGACCCAGAGACGGCCGATGGTCTTGTGGATCGTGTGGAGAAATACTTGGCTACAGAGAACCTGACGGCCTCTTCCAGAGACACTCGGACTTTCCACCCTAAGACCAGACCATCCCCAGGGGCGGATAAGAGGATTCCAAGGGGTGAGGGTGGAGAGAGTGAGAGGGTGGGAGCTCTACCCCAAGTTTGGCGAGAACAGCCTGGGAAATCAGCGGCTCAAGAGGCGGCAAGAAGGATCGTTTGCTACCGCTGCCGGCAAGCGGGACATATTGCAGCCAATTGCCCGGTTGTGGAGGAACCCATGCAGTGTGACTTTCTGACGGGCAGACGTCAGTCGCTGTGTGCGACAGTCGCATGCACTGCCATTCGAGGAACTGAGAAACATTTATGCAAAATGTGTGTTAATGGTAGAAATGTTGTGGTATTGCTGGATTCAGGTAGCCTTGTGACCCTGATAAAGGCTGAGTTAGTTAAAACAGAGGTCTCGGGGAATAGCAAGGTAGCTGTTATAGCTGTTATTTGTGTGCATGGGGACACCCGAGAGTATCCAGTGACTACAGTGTGTTTCGAGACCCCCAAAGGTACCCTCTCTCATCCAGTGGGCTTAGTATCTCAGTTACCGCATGACGCCATTGTGGGAAGGGATTTTCCGAAGTTCTGGGAACTGTGGGATGATCCTGAGCCCCTCACTGGTGCCCCTATGTACCAGGAATGTGATAGCCAGAACTCCCCTGAGAGTGGTGAGGACTCTCCGGAATTTCCCTTATCAGTATTGGCAGGGGAGACTCAAGAAACTGGAGAGGAGCCCACCTCCTCAGACGAAAACCTACCGTCTGTGGAGTTTTCTGATCTTGAGGTTCACAGGGAAAACTTTGCCACAGAACAGTTGAAAGACCCCGCCCTAATAAAGGCACGGGAAAACGTAGTGAAAATAGATGGCGAGTTAGTGAACCCAGATAATACCTGCACTTACCCATACTTCAGCGTAGAGAAGGACCTACTGTATCGGGTGGCAAAAAGGGCAGAAGAAACCGTTGAGCAGCTTGTGGTGCCCAAACCTTACAGGAAGTTGGTGTTGGAGTTGGCCCATGGGCACATTCTTGGAGGTCATCTGGGGACAGAGAAAACCCGAGAGAGGGTATTACAGAGATTCTATTGGCCGGGGGTGATGAAGGACGTAGAAAATTATTGTTCCTCCTGCCCTGTGTGTCAGAGGTTGGCCCCGATGCCACATTTCCGTAGCCCGCTGGTCCCTCTACCCATCATTGAGGTCCCGTTTGAGAGGATCGCCATGGATTTGGTAGGTCCTATAATCAAGTCCGCTAGGGGGCACCAGTACATATTAGTTATAATGGACTATGCCACCCGTTATCCAGAAGCGATCCCTCTCCGAAATACCTCGGCCAAAACCATAGCCAAAGAGCTATCTCTTGTTTTTAGCCGGGTGGGTATTTGTAAAGAACTGCTTATGGACCAAGGTACACCCTTTATGTCCCGGGTTATGAAAGAGCTGTGTAAATTGTTCAAAGTGACGCAATTGCGTACGTCTGTGTATCACCCCCAAACCGATGGGCTGGTTGAAAGATTCAACAAAACCCTAAAACAAATGTTGAAGAAAGTGGTGGATAGAGATGGAAAGGATTGGGACTGTTTACTTCCTTATTTGATGTTTGCTATTAGGGAGGTGCCCCAATCCTCTACGGGATTCTCCCCCTTTGAGTTACTGTATGGGAGACACCCAAGAGGGCTGTTGGATATTGCCAAGGAAACTTGGGAAAGTGAGAGTTCTCCCCACAGGAGTGTGATTGAGCATGTCGCCCTGATGCAAGATCGAATTGCACAGGTAATGCCCATCGTGAAGGAACATTTGGCCCAAGCGCAGTTGGCACAGCAGAGAGTGTACAACCGTGGAGCCAAGACCCGTACCTTTTCCCCGGGGGATAGGATATTGGTACTTGTCCCTACGGTTGAAAGTAAATTCCTTGCCAAATGGCAAGGCCCCTACGAGATAATGGAAAAAGTGAGCGAAGTGAATTACAAGGTCAGACAACCAGGAAGGCGAAAGCCCGAACAGATCTATCACGTTAATCTGTTGAAAGCCTGGAGGGATAGAGAGTCCCTAGTCGCAGACACTTGGTCACCAGCTCAAACTGGTTGCGTGATTCCTGAGGTTGGAATAGCAGCCACCTTGTCACAACCCCAACAACAGGAGGTTAAGGAGTTTGTGCTTCGCAACAAGGATCTCTGAGCTGCCGGGACAAACATCTGGGGTAGAGCATGACATCATTACCCCGCCCGGTGAAAGGGTGAAGTTAAAACCCTATCGGATCCCAGAGGCTCGACGGGAGGCAATACGGGAGGAAGTACAGAAAATGCTGAACTTAGGGGTGATAGAGGAGTCCCAAAGTGATTGGTCTAGTCCCATCGTGTTGGTGCCTAAACCGGATGGTAGCTGGCGATTTTGTAACGATTTTCGTCAGTTGAACAAAGTTACAAAATTTGACACCTACCCCATGCCACGTATAGATGAGTTGATCGACCGGCTGGGAACAGCCCGATACATGACGACTCTTGACCTCACAAAAGGGTATTGGCAAATCCCCCTGGCCAAGTCGGCCAAAGAGAAAACCGCATTTGTAACCCCAGACGGGGCGTTCCAATATAAAAGAATGCCGTTCGGGTTACAGAATGCGCCGGCCACATTCCAGCGGAAAATGGACCAGATGCTGAGGCCCCATCGGAAGTATGCTGCGGCTTACCTGGATGACGTAATTGTCCATAGCACAGATTGGGCCTCACATCTGCCAAAAGTGCAAGCAGTCCTGGACTCTGTTCGGGAAGCGGGGTTTACGGCTAACCCCAAGAAGTGTACCATTGGGCAGGAGGAGGCCAAATATCTTGGGTACACCATTGGGAGGGGAGTAATAAAACCCCAACTCAACAAAGTCGAGGCCATCCAGAGTTGGCCACGTCCCAACAGCAAGAAGCAGGTACGAGCCTTTCTGGGAATCGCTGGGTATTATCGGCGATTCATTCCCCACTTTGCTTCTAAGGCTGTGCCCCTAACCAACCTGACGAAGGGGAAAGGGTCGGTCATGATTAAATGGACCCCCGAGGCTGAGGCAGCATTCCAATTCTTGAAACAAGCCTTATGTAGCCAGCCAGTGTTGTACTCACCCGACTTCTCTAAAGACTTTGTCGTACAAAGTGATGCGTCAGATGTGGGGTTAGGAGCAGTATTGTCCCAGGTCTGGAACGGGGAAGAGCACCCAGTCATTTACCTCAGCAGGAAGTTGAAGTCCCATGAGGTAAATTACGCCACCGTTGAAAAGGAGTGTTTAGCGGTGAAGTGGGCTCTAGATTCCCTTCGGTACTACCTGCTAGGTAGGCACTTTGACATGGTTACGGATCACGCTCCGTTAAAGT
>CM055123.1:2871775-2884275 GCA_029206835.1 Rana muscosa | reverse complement strand
GGCTGTTCGATCGTTCGACGAAGATCGAACGATTTGGGCCGTTCGCGCCAAATTCGAGTGACGCGAACGGCCCACAATGCACTACGCCATCGCAGTGTCATCCAGGCGCTGTGATTGGCCAAGCATGCACTGTGACCCCGCATGCTTGGCCAATCACAGCGCCGGCAGCGAGGAGAGCAATGATTGGCCACAGGCAGGATGCCTGTGGCCAATTATTGCTGAGGGTGTTTAGTACACGCCCCACACTATAAAAGGCCGCCAGCACGGCGGCCTAGTGTAGTGTGTTCCGGAGCAGGGATAGAGTAGCATAGGCAGGGACAGTGACTGTTATTTCTTTCTTGCTTAACCTGGATTCCTTTAGTTTAGGGAAAGAGAAGGATAGGTAGGGAGAGTGTCAGTGTGTTTTGTGCTTCTGCTATAGTGTGCTTAAAAAAAAACATTTATTCTAGGGACAGAAAACTCTAGGTAGGGACAGTGTCAGTTTCTTTCACTCTGCAAGTCCTTGTTTCCAGGGACCTGGAAGGACAGTGAGTGAATTGTCCTTTTGCTATATTGTGATTAAAAAAAACATTTATTCTAGGGACAGAAAACTCTAGGTAGGGACAGTGTCAGTTTCTTTCACTCTGCAAGTCCTTGTTTCCAGGGACCTGGAAGGACAGTGAGTGAATTGTCCTTTTGCTATATTGTGATTAAAAAAAACATTTATTCTAGGGACAGAAAACTCTAGGTAGGGACAGTGTCAGTTTCTTTCACTCTGCAAGTCCTTGTTTCCAGGGACCTGGAAGGACAGTGAGTGAATTGTCCTTTTGCTATATTGTGATTAAAAAAAACATTTATTCTAGGGACAGAAAACTCTAGGTAGGGACAGTGTCAGTTTCTTTCACTCTGCAAGTCCTTGTTTCCAGGGACCTGGAAGGACAGTGAGTGAATTGTCCTTTTGCTATATTGTGATTAAAAAAAACATTTTTTTCTAGGGACAGAAAACTGTAGGTAGGGAGAGTATTTTTTTTCTTTCACTCTGCAAGTCCTTGTTTCCAGGGACCTGTAAGGACAGTGAGTTAATTGTCCTTGTGCTATATTGTGCTGAAAAAAACATTTATTCCAGGGACAGAAAACTCTAGGTAGGGACAGTGTCAGTTTCTTTCACTCTGCAAGTCCTTGTTTCCAGGGACCTGGAAGGACAGTGAGTGAATTGTCCTTTTGCTATATTGTGATTAAAAAAAACATTTTTTTCTAGGGACAGAAAACTGTAGGTAGGGAGAGTGTTTTTTTTCTTTCACTCTGCAAGTCCTTGTTTCCAGGGACCTGTAAGGACAGTGAGTTAATTTTCCTTGTGCTATATTGTGATTAAAAAAAACATTTATTCTAGGGACAGAAAACTCTAGGTAGGGACAGTGTCAGTTTCTTTCACTCTGCAAGTCCTTGTTTCCAGGGACCTGGAAGGACAGTGAGTGAATTGTCCTTTTGCTATATTGTGATTAAAAAAAACATTTATTCTAGGGACAGAAAACTCTAGGTAGGGACAGTGTCAGTTTCTTTCACTCTGCAAGTCCTTGTTTCCAGGGACCTGGAAGGACAGTGAGTGAATTGTCCTTTTGCTATATTGTGATTAAAAAAAACATTTTTTTCTAGGGACAGAAAACTGTAGGTAGGGAGGGTATTTTTTTTCTTTCACTCTGCAAGTCCTTGTTTCCAGGGACCTGTAAGGACAGTGAGTTAATTGTCCTTGTGCTATATTGTGCTGAAAAAAACATTTATTCCAGGGACAGAAAACTCTAGGTAGGGACAGTGTCAGTTTCTTTCACTCTGCAAGTCCTTGTTTCCAGGGACCTGGAAGGACAGTGAGTGAATTGTCCTTTTGCTATATTGTGATTAAAAAAAACATTTTTTTCTAGGGACAGAAAACTGTAGGTAGGGAGAGTATTTTTTTTCTTTCACTCTGCAAGTCCTTGTTTCCAGGGACCTGTAAGGACAGTGAGTTAATTTTCCTTGTGCTATATTGTGATTAAAAAAAACATTTATTCTAGGGACAGAAAACTCTAGGTAGGGACAGTGTCAGTTTCTTTCACTCTGCAAGTCCTTGTTTCCAGGGACCTGGAAGGACAGTGAGTGAATTGTCCTTTTGCTATATTGTGATTAAAAAAAACATTTTTTTCTAGGGACAGAAAACTGTAGGTAGGGAGAGTATTTTTTTTCTTTCACTCTGCAAGTCCTTGTTTCCAGGGACCTGTAAGGACAGTGAGTTAATTGTCCTTGTGCTATATTGTGCTGAAAAAAACATTTATTCCAGGGACAGAAAACTCTAGGTAGGGACAGTGTCAGTTTCTTTCACTCTGCAAGTCCTTGTTTCCAGGGACCTGGAAGGACAGTGAGTGAATTGTCCTTTTGCTATATTGTGATAAAAAAAAACATTTTTTTCTAGGGACAGAAAACTGTAGGTAGGGAGAGTGTTTTTTTTCTTTCACTCTGCAAGTCCTTGTTTCCAGGGACCTGTAAGGACAGTGAGTTAATTTTCCTTGTGCTATATTGTGATTAAAAAAAACATTTATTCTAGGGACAGAAAACTCTAGGTAGGGACAGTGTCAGTTTCTTTCACTCTGCAAGTCCTTGTTTCCAGGGACCTGGAAGGACAGTGAGTGAATTGTCCTTTTGCTATATTGTGATTAAAAAAAACATTTTTTTCTAGGGACAGAAAACTGTAGGTAGGGAGAGTGTTTTTTTTCTTTCACTCTGCAAGTCCTTGTTTCCAGGGACCTGTAAGGACAGTGAGTTAATTTTCCTTGTGCTATATTGTGATTAAAAAAAACATTTATTCTAGGGACAGAAAACTCTAGGTAGGGACAGTGTCAGTTTCTTTCACTCTGCAAGTCCTTGTTTCCAGGGACCTGGAAGGACAGTGAGTGAATTGTCCTTTTGCTATATTGTGATTAAAAAAAACATTTATTCTAGGGACAGAAAACTCTAGGTAGGGACAGTGTCAGTTTCTTTCACTCTGCAAGTCCTTGTTTCCAGGGACCTGGAAGGACAGTGAGTGAATTGTCCTTTTGCTATATTGTGATTAAAAAAAACATTTTTTTCTAGGGACAGAAAACTGTAGGTAGGGAGAGTATTTTTTTTCTTTCACTCTGCAAGTCCTTGTTTCCAGGGACCTGTAAGGACAGTGAGTTAATTGTCCTTGTGCTATATTGTGCTGAAAAAAACATTTATTCCAGGGACAGAAAACTCTAGGTAGGGACAGTGTCAGTTTCTTTCACTCTGCAAGTCCTTGTTTCCAGGGACCTGGAAGGACAGTGAGTGAATTGTCCTTTTGCTATATTGTGATAAAAAAAAACATTTTTTTCTAGGGACAGAAAACTGTAGGTAGGGAGAGTGTTTTTTTTCTTTCACTCTGCAAGTCCTTGTTTCCAGGGACCTGTAAGGACAGTGAGTTAATTGTCCTTGTGCTATATTGTGCTGAAAAAAACATTTATTCCAGGGACAGAAAACTCTAGGTAGGGACAGTGTCAGTTTCTTTCACTCTGCAAGTCCTTGTTTCCAGGGACCTGGAAGGACAGTGAGTGAATTGTCCTTTTGCTATATTGTGATAAAAAAAAACATTTTTTTCTAGGGACAGAAAACTGTAGGTAGGGAGAGTGTTTTTTTTCTTTCACTCTGCAAGTCCTTGTTTCCAGGGACCTGTAAGGACAGTGAGTTAATTTTCCTTGTGCTATATTGTGATTAAAAAAAACATTTATTCTAGGGACAGAAAACTCTAGGTAGGGACAGTGTCAGTTTCTTTCACTCTGCAAGTCCTTGTTTCCAGGGACCTGGAAGGACAGTGAGTGAATTGTCCTTTTGCTATATTGTGATTAAAAAAAACATTTTTTTCTAGGGACAGAAAACTGTAGGTAGGGAGAGTGTTTTTTTTCTTTCACTCTGCAAGTCCTTGTTTCCAGGGACCTGTAAGGACAGTGAGTTAATTTTCCTTGTGCTATATTGTGATTAAAAAAAACATTTATTCTAGGGACAGAAAACTCTAGGTAGGGACAGTGTCAGTTTCTTTCACTCTGCAAGTCCTTGTTTCCAGGGACCTGGAAGGACAGTGAGTGAATTGTCCTTTTGCTATATTGTGATTAAAAAAAACATTTATTCTAGGGACAGAAAACTCTAGGTAGGGACAGTGTCAGTTTCTTTCACTCTGCAAGTCCTTGTTTCCAGGGACCTGGAAGGACAGTGAGTGAATTGTCCTTTTGCTATATTGTGATTAAAAAAAACATTTTTTTCTAGGGACAGAAAACTGTAGGTAGGGAGAGTATTTTTTTTCTTTCACTCTGCAAGTCCTTGTTTCCAGGGACCTGTAAGGACAGTGAGTTAATTGTCCTTGTGCTATATTGTGCTGAAAAAAACATTTATTCCAGGGACAGAAAACTCTAGGTAGGGACAGTGTCAGTTTCTTTCACTCTGCAAGTCCTTGTTTCCAGGGACCTGGAAGGACAGTGAGTGAATTGTCCTTTTGCTATATTGTGATAAAAAAAAACATTTTTTTCTAGGGACAGAAAACTGTAGGTAGGGAGAGTGTTTTTTTTCTTTCACTCTGCAAGTCCTTGTTTCCAGGGACCTGTAAGGACAGTGAGTTAATTTTCCTTGTGCTATATTGTGATTAAAAAAAACATTTATTCTAGGGACAGAAAACTCTAGGTAGGGACAGTGTCAGTTTCTTTCACTCTGCAAGTCCTTGTTTCCAGGGACCTGGAAGGACAGTGAGTGAATTGTCCTTTTGCTATATTGTGATTAAAAAAAACATTTTTTTCTAGGGACAGAAAACTGTAGGTAGGGAGAGTGTTTTTTTTCTTTCACTCTGCAAGTCCTTGTTTCCAGGGACCTGTAAGGACAGTGAGTTAATTTTCCTTGTGCTATATTGTGATTAAAAAAAACATTTATTCTAGGGACAGAAAACTCTAGGTAGGGACAGTGTCAGTTTCTTTCACTCTGCAAGTCCTTGTTTCCAGGGACCTGGAAGGACAGTGAGTGAATTGTCCTTTTGCTATATTGTGATTAAAAAAAACATTTATTCTAGGGACAGAAAACTCTAGGTAGGGACAGTGTCAGTTTCTTTCACTCTGCAAGTCCTTGTTTCCAGGGACCTGGAAGGACAGTGAGTGAATTGTCCTTTTGCTATATTGTGATTAAAAAAAACATTTTTTTCTAGGGACAGAAAACTGTAGGTAGGGAGAGTATTTTTTTTCTTTCACTCTGCAAGTCCTTGTTTCCAGGGACCTGTAAGGACAGTGAGTTAATTGTCCTTGTGCTATATTGTGCTGAAAAAAACATTTATTCCAGGGACAGAAAACTCTAGGTAGGGACAGTGTCAGTTTCTTTCACTCTGCAAGTCCTTGTTTCCAGGGACCTGGAAGGACAGTGAGTGAATTGTCCTTTTGCTATATTGTGATAAAAAAAAACATTTTTTTCTAGGGACAGAAAACTGTAGGTAGGGAGAGTGTTTTTTTTCTTTCACTCTGCAAGTCCTTGTTTCCAGGGACCTGTAAGGACAGTGAGTTAATTTTCCTTGTGCTATATTGTGATTAAAAAAAACATTTATTCTAGGGACAGAAAACTCTAGGTAGGGACAGTGTCAGTTTCTTTCACTCTGCAAGTCCTTGTTTCCAGGGACCTGGAAGGACAGTGAGTGAATTGTCCTTTTGCTATATTGTGATTAAAAAAAACATTTTTTTCTAGGGACAGAAAACTGTAGGTAGGGAGAGTGTTTTTTTTCTTTCACTCTGCAAGTCCTTGTTTCCAGGGACCTGTAAGGACAGTGAGTTAATTTTCCTTGTGCTATATTGTGATTAAAAAAAACATTTATTCTAGGGACAGAAAACTCTAGGTAGGGACAGTGTCAGTTTCTTTCACTCTGCAAGTCCTTGTTTCCAGGGACCTGGAAGGACAGTGAGTGAATTGTCCTTTTGCTATATTGTGATTAAAAAAAACATTTATTCTAGGGACAGAAAACTCTAGGTAGGGACAGTGTCAGTTTCTTTCACTCTGCAAGTCCTTGTTTCCAGGGACCTGGAAGGACAGTGAGTGAATTGTCCTTTTGCTATATTGTGATTAAAAAAAACATTTTTTTCTAGGGACAGAAAACTGTAGGTAGGGAGAGTATTTTTTTTCTTTCACTCTGCAAGTCCTTGTTTCCAGGGACCTGTAAGGACAGTGAGTTAATTGTCCTTGTGCTATATTGTGCTGAAAAAAACATTTATTCCAGGGACAGAAAACTCTAGGTAGGGACAGTGTCAGTTTCTTTCACTCTGCAAGTCCTTGTTTCCAGGGACCTGGAAGGACAGTGAGTGAATTGTCCTTTTGCTATATTGTGATTAAAAAAAACATTTTTTTCTAGGGACAGAAAACTGTAGGTAGGGAGAGTGTTTTTTTTCTTTCACTCTGCAAGTCCTTGTTTCCAGGGACCTGTAAGGACAGTGAGTTAATTTTCCTTGTGCTATATTGTGATTAAAAAAAACATTTTTTCTAGGGACAGAAAACTGTAGGTAGGGAGAGTGTTTTTTTTCTTTCACTCTGCAAGTCCTTGTTTCCAGGGACAGAGAAGGACACCTGAAGGTAGCCCTTATTGCTTTTTTCCCATCTCCCTGCAGGCCATCTATTAGAATGTCTGGAAGGCAAACAAGGAGAGGCAGACAGTCAGGAGGCAATAAAAGAGGGCAAGCAGGCTCTGTGTCTGGGGGCAACAGTGCTGGTCGTGGACGCGGTGCATTGTCATCAGCACATGGCCATGGGACACGCTTGTCCTTCTTTTCGGCAGCTGGACATGTTGAGCCACATCATGCCGAAGACTTGGTAGAGTGGATGACCAAGCCCTCCTCCTCCTCCTCATCCTCTCTCACCCAGGCTCAGGGTACTGGAAAAGCAGCTGCCAAAGCGTCGTCTTCCCTGGTATCAATGTCAGACAAATCATCAGTCACTCCTTCCCTAGACCCACCATGTCCTCCTCCTGAGGAGTCCCCCGAACTGTTTCAGCACAGTGTTGGGTACATGCTCCAGGAGGATGCCCAGCGTTTCGAAGGGTCTGATGATGAAACCCAGCTAGAGGAAGGCAGTAGCGTGAGAGCAGACAGAGGGGATGCTCAAGAAGGACACCAATCTGGCAGTCATGTTCCAGCAGCTGCAGCATACTGCCAGATTGGCTCCAGTGATGAGGAGGGAGGGGATGATGAGGTCAATGACTCCACGTGGGTGCCTAATAGGAGAGAGGAGGAGGAGGATGAGGAGGAGGCACATCTCCAACGAGGCAGGATGCCCTTTGGTGGCCAGCGTAAGGGCAGTACACCGACGGAATCACACCGCAGAGCTCCGCCTGTGCAGGGCGCTGCCTCTGCCCGTCATTCAAAAAGTTCTTTGGTGTGGGCCTTTTTTGAGGCTAGTGCATCAGATCGCACAGCTGCTGTTTGCAACATATGTCTCAAGCGTATATCGCGTGGCCAAAACATCAGCCGCTTGGGTAACACATGCCTGACCAGACATATGTTGACCTGCCATGCAGCTCGTTGGCAAGCCTACCTCAAAGACCCACACCAAAGAACAAAGCGGACCTCTCCTTGCACCGCATCAGCTGGGATCTCCAACCCCACTATAACTTCAGTCCTCTCTGAAACATGCACTGAGAGGAATGAAGGTGTAGAATTAGGTGTGTCACAGCCAAGTACTTGCGCCCACTCTGCTAGCAGTACACCGACGTCCGATTCTAGCAGGCAAATTTCCCTGCCCCAGCTGCTGGACCGTCGAAAGAAGTTCACTCCCAGCCATCCACATGCCCAGCGGTTGAATGCTAGCTTGGCTAAATTGCTAGCGCTTCAACTGCTGCCTTTTCAGTTGGTAGACTCGGCCCCCTTCCGTGAGTTTGTGCAATGTGCGGTTCCTCAGTGGCAGGTTCCCAAACGCCACTTTTTCTCACGGAAGGCTATTCCGGCTCTCTACCGGCATGTGGAAGGCAATGTCTTGGCCTCGCTGGACAGGGCGGTCAGCGGTAAGGTGCATATTACCGCTGACTCATGGTCCAGCAGGCATGGACAGGGACGTTACCTTTCTTTCACGGCCCATTGGGTCACTCTTTTGGCAGCTGGGAAGGATTCAGGACAAGGTGCAGTAGTGTTGGAGGTTGTCCCACCGCCACGCCTCCAAAATGCTACTACTGGTTGTGACACACCTCTCTCCTCCACCCCCTCCTCTTCTTCTTCCTCCATGGCCTCTTCCTGTGGTTTGTCCTATGAACCAGCGGTGCTCCGTAGCCGTTCACGGGGCTACGCAAGTACGCAGGCAAAAAGATGCCATGCCGTGCTTGCGCTGGTGTGTTTGGGGGACAGAAGCCACACTGGGGCAGAGGTCCTGTCTGCTCTGCAGGGCCAGGCCGAGAGGTGGTTGACGCCACGCCAGCTTAAGCCAGGAATGGTGGTTTGCGACAATGGCACCAACCTCCTCTCCGCCCTCCGACAGGGACAACTGACCCATGTGCCCTGTGTGGCTCACGTCCTTAACCTGGTGGTGCAGCGGTTCTTGGGCAGGTACCCGGGCTTACAGGATGTCCTGAGGCAGGCCAGGAAAGTCTGTGTGCATTTCCGCAGATCTTATAATGCCAGTGCTCGCCTGGCTGAGCTGCAAAAGGAGTTGAACCTGCCCAAGAACCGCCTTATATGTGACATGCCCACCAGGTGGAACTCAACGTTGGCCATGCTGCAGCGGCTGCACACGCAGCAGAGGGCCATCAATGAGTACCTGTGCGACTACGGCACCAGGACAGGGTCAGGGGAGCTTGGTTTTTTTTCTCCACGCCAGTGGGGCATGATCAGGGATGCATGCACTGTCCTGGCACCATTTGAGGAGGCCACGAGGATGGTGAGCAGTGACAGTGCATGCATCAGTGACACTGTACCTCTTGTCCACCTGTTGGAGCACACGCTGCGTGGAATAATGGACAGGGCACTTGAGGCAGAACAGAGGCAGGAAGAGGAGGACTTCCTTGCCTCTCAAGGCCCCCTTTACCCAGACAGTGTTCCTTCTGTCCCACCCATCGCACAGGAAGAGGAGGAGGAGGAGGAGGAGGAGGAGGATTGTGTCAGCATGGAGGTGGAGGCTGGCACTCAGCATCATCAGCAGCAGTCTTTTAGGGATGATTTACAGTCCCAAGAAACCAGTGGACTTGTACGTGGCTGGGAGGAGGTGGCTGCGGATCATGTCGTCCTTAGTGACCCAGAGGACTCCGGAGCGAATGCCTCAGCAAACCTACGCTGCATGGCCTCCCTGATCCTGCAAAGTCTGCGGAAGGATCCTCGTATTCTTCGGATCAAGGAGAGGGACCATTACTGGCTGGCCACTCTCCTTGATCCACGGTACAAGGGTAAGGTTGCGGACCTTATGTTACCGTCGCAGAGGGAGCAGAGGATGAGACAACTCCGGGAGGCCTTGCAGAAAGGTCTGTGCAACGCGTTCCCAGAGACTGGGAGGTTGCAAACTCCTGGTCCTGGACAACGAGTTGCTGAGGCTTCGGCCAGTCAAAGAAGGAGCGGTGGGGAAGGTGGCCGTCTGACCGATGCGTTCAGACAATTCTTTAGTCCGCAGCCCCAAAGTATGATTGGTTCCAGCAACCATCGCCAGCGTCTGATAAACATGGTGCAGGAATATCTAGGGGCAAGGTCAGACTTGGACACCTTCCCCACCGAAAATCCTCTGGCTTACTGGGTCTTGAGGATGGATCACTGGCCAGAGCTTGCACAGTATGCAATTGAGCTACTGGCCTGTCCTGCATCCAGCGTTCTTTCGGAACGCACATTCAGTGCTGCTGGAGGATTTGTCACGGATCACAGGGTGCGCCTGTCCACCGACTCGGTTGATCGACTGACTTTCATCAAGATGAACCAGTCTTGGATCACCACCAGCTACCACACACCTGATGCTGATATAACAGACTAATTGATTTTAAAATGTCACATCCCTTCAAGACTGATGCTGATGCTGAGTGCCTGTGCTGTTATGTTGACTGCCTATCCTCCTCCTCCGAGTCCTCAATGATACGATTGATGATGATAGCTTGGAAGATCATTTTTGTTTATGGGTGCCGCCACCAGTGCCTAACGCCCAATTTTTCAGCCCCTGTTTAACAGGGGCGTGTAATTACAATTTTTGAAGCAATACTTTGCAACAGGGCTCATTGCTGTGCTCCAAGTACAGTATCTGTGAGGAGTTGCAGTGTTGTGCCACCAGTGCCTAAGGCCCAATTTTTCAGCCCCTGTTTAACAGGGGCGTGTCATTACAATTTTTGAAGCAATACTTTGCAACAGGGCTCATTGCTGTGCTCCAAGTACAGTATCTGTGAGGGGTTGCAGTGTTGTGCCACCAGTGCCTAAGGCCCAATTTTTCAGCCCCTGTTCAACAGGGGCATGTAATTACAATTCTTGATCTAATAATTCACAGCAGGGCCCATTGCTGCACCCACCAAGAGTAACTGTCAGGGCTTACAGTGTTGTGGCACCAGCACCACCATCAAAGGCCCAATTTTTACTACCACTGTTCAACAATTATATGTAATTAAAATTCCTGATATAATAGTTGACAGCAGGGCGTTCCAGCACCAACCAAGAGTAACTGTGAGTGCTTACAGTGTTGTGCCAACACCAACAACTAAGGGGCCTATTTCTGCAGAGTATATACGGCAGGTCCCTACTTTCAAACATCCAACTTACAAACGACTCCTACTTGCAAACGCAAGAAGACAACAGGAAGTGAGAGGAAATCTACCACTAGGAAGGAAAATTCTCTCCTGTAAGAATAAATATGGGAGAAAGGTGTCTCCTCTGTACTGATGCTTTATCAGCAATCCTTGTTTCAAGAAAAACACCACATTTCAAAAACAGTTGTCATTGGGACGGAAAGTGAGGTGAAATGTTCTGAACAGGGGCACAGACAGCAAAACAAATGTTACAGGGGTGATAACCCTTACCTATGTTTTCCAAAAAGTTTAAAAATAGATTTTTGGGCTGGAGCTACACTTCAACAATGTACCTGTTCAAAATTACAAACAGATTCTACATAAGAACAAACCTACAGTCCCTGTCTTGTATGCACCGCCTGTATACGGCTGTTCAGAGTATATAGGGCCTTTTTTATTTTATGTGCGGGGTTCCCCTTAATATCCATACAAGACCCAAAGGGGCTGGTAATGGGCTGGGGTAGGGGGGGGGGGGTCATGGGGTAGCTATGCCATTTTTCTTAAAGAATTTCATCCATATTACCGGGACCAGACATTACATTAAAGCCGCAAGCAGTTTTAAATGGCTTTTTTTTCCTTTAGAAGTGTCATTTTGTGCAGGGACAGTTCTAAACACGGGAAACACGTGGCACTTCACAGGCATACTTTAGACACCCCCCAGGTACGATATTTAAAGGAATATTTGACTTTTTTTTTTTCACTTTATGCATCATTAAAATGACTGCTCCCGAAAAACGACCGTTTTTAAAACTTCTTTTTGCATTGATACATGTCCCCTGGTGCAGAACCCGGGTTCCCAAACCCTTTTTAGGACAATAACATGCATAATAGTTGTTATAATTAGCACTTTAGAATTCGAACGTTCGCATCCATTGTATTTAATAGGGTTCTAATGTTCGTTCGAACTTCCGGTCCGTTCGCGGGTTCTGGTGCGAACCGAACCCGGGGGTGTTCGGCTCATCACTAATGGATAGATAGATAGATACATACATGGATAGATAGATAGATAGATAGATAGATAGATAGATAGATAGATAGATACATGGATAGATAGATACATACATACATGGATAGATAGATACATACATACATACATGGATAGATAGATAGATAGATAGATAGATAGATAGATAGATAGATAGATAGATAGATAGATAGATAGATAGATAGATAGATAGATAGATAGATACATACATACATACATGGATAGATAGAAAGATAGATAGATAGATAGATAGATAGATAGATAGATAGATAGATAGATAGATAGATAGACAGATAGATAGATAGATAGATAGATACATACATACATACATGGATAGATAGATAGATAGATAGATAGATAGATAGATAGATAGATAGATAGATAGATAGATAGACAGATAGACAGATAGATAGATAGATAGATACATACATACATGGATAGATAGATAGATAGATAGATACATACATACATGGATAGATACATACATACATACATGCATGGATAGATAGATACATACATACATACATAAATACATGAATAGATAGATAGATACATACATACATACATACATACATACATACATACATACATACATAGATAGATACATGGATAGATAGATAGATACATACATGGATAGATAGATAGATAGATAGATAGATAGATAGATAGATAGATAGATAGATAGATACATGGATAGATAGATACATACATACATACATGGATAGATAGATACATACATACATACATGGATAGATAGATACATAC
>CM055123.1:2836775-2851775 GCA_029206835.1 Rana muscosa | reverse complement strand
AGATAGATAGATAGATAGATAGATACATACATACATACATACATACATACATACATGGATAGATAGATAGATAGATAGATAGATAGATAGATAGATAGATAGATAGATACATACATACATACATACATGGATAGATACATACATACATACATACATGGATAGATAGATAGATAGATACATACATAGATAGATAGATAGATAGATAGATAGATAGATAGATAGATAGATAGATAGATACATACATACATACATACATACATGGATAGATAGATAGATAGATAGATAGATAGATAGATAGATAAACAGATAGACAGATAGATAGATAGATACATACACGGAGAGATAGATAGATACATACATACATACATACATACATGCATGGATAGATAGATAGATACATACATACATACATGGATAGATAGATAGATAGATAGATAGATAGATAGATAGATAGATACATGTATAGATAGATAGATAGATAGATAGATACATACATACATACTAACATGGATAGATAGATACATACATGGATAGATAGATAGATAGATACATGTATAGATAGATAGATAGATAGATAGATAGATAGATAGATAGATAGATAGATAGATAGATAGATAGATAGACAGATAGACAGATAGATACATACATACATACATACATACATGGATAGATAGATAGATAGATACATGGATAGATAGATACATACATACATACATACATACATGGATATATAGATAGATAGATAGATACCGATAGATAGATAGATAGATAGATAGATAGATACATGGATAGATACATACATACATGCATACATACATGGATAGATAGATAGATAGATACATACATACATACATACATGGATAGATAGATAGATACATACATACATACATGGATAGATAGATAGATTGATACATACATACATACATGGATAGATAGATACATACATACATGGATAGATAGATAGATAGATAGATAGATAGATAGATAGATAGATACATACATACATACATACATAGATAGATAGATAGATAGATACATACATACATACATACATACATACATACATACATGGATAGATAGATAGATACATACATACATACATGGATAGATAGATAGATACATACATACATACATACATGGATAGATAGATAGTGTGACAGCAGGAAGGTAAAGTCACCTGGTTGCATCCAGGGGGGTAGATATATTTCGCCCAGATTCAGGCTTTACGCCGACTTATACAACTAGGTGGAGAGTTGTATAAGGCTAGTGGGCTCATGGATGACTCATACCTCTAGGGAGAGTGTGGGGCGTCGTACAGACAGGGAGTTGATGAGACCAGCTGAAGCTTGTCAGCTCATTTAGGCCTCTATAAGAACTCCCAGCTTCATTAGATGTTAGCTCATGCCTGGAACCAGACCTGTGTGGACTGTCTAGGGAGAGTGAACCCCTGTGCGGTGAGACAAAGCCTGTGTGGCTATTTGCTTGGACATTTAAAACCAGGGACTTAGGGACTAGGACAGCACTAGGCTGATCCCAGTTGTTAGTTAGGAAACCTGTATGTTTAGTCAGAGGTCAACTTGACCAGGATTTATTTTGGTTATGTTTCTTTTGCTTTGCTGTGTTTTGTCACTGTAAATAGAAAATAAACCGCACCTTTTTGATTTTGAAAACCACAACCTCCGTTTGCTGGGCCTGTTTTGTGTGGGGAGCCCATCCCGGGGGTCACACACACCCGCTGCCGAGCTAACCCCCTCACAGTTGGTGGAGAACCAGTGGCAGTTTTTTTTTAAGCCAGCATGGAGGAGATACTGAAACAGCTGGCTCTAGCAAATGCCAATCAACAGCAGACAAATGCAGGTTTGCAAAGGAGCCTTGCAGCCCAGCAGCAAGCTCACCAACAGAGTCTGGAAGCTCAGCAACAAGCCCAGCAGCAATCTGAGGCCCGCTTCATAGACCTGTTACAGAAGCAAGAGCAGAGACTACAACAAATGGAAGCAGTAATGCAGCAACGTCCGCAGACCAGTGAGGAAAGCCGTCCCACTAATACCGCGTCCTTTGGGGTGAGTCGTTTATTGACAAAAATGACTGGAGAGGATGATCCAGAGGTATTTTTGACCACATTTGAAAGGACCGCTGAAAGAGAAAAGTGGCCTGAGGAGCAGTGGGCTGGACTGGTGGCTCCTCTGTTAACTGGTGAATCGCAGAAAGCTTACTATGACCTAGAGCCTAACCAAGCAAAAGACTATGTGATGCTAAAAGCTGAAATTTTGGCAAGGCTGGGTGTCACCCAGGCTGTCCGGGCTCAGCGTGTGCATAACTGGACTTTCCAGCTTGGAAAACCCCCCAGGTCTCAAATGTATGATCTCATTCACCTGAGCAGAAAGTGGCTACAGCCAGAGACTTTGTCCGCACCAAAGATTGTGGAACGTGTTGTAATGGATCGGTTTTTGAGAGCTCTTCCTACTGCCATCCAAAAGTGGGTAAGCCATGGAGACCCAGAGACGGCCGATGGTCTTGTGGATCGTGTGGAGAAATACTTGGCTACAGAGAACCTGACGGCCTCTTCCAGAGACACTCGGACTTTCCACCCTAAGACCAGACCATCCCCAGGGGCGGATAAGAGGATTCCAAGGGGTGAGGGTGGAGAGAGTGAGAGGGTGGGAGCTCTACCCCAAGTTTGGCGAGAACAGCCTGGGAAATCAGCGGCTCAAGAGGCGGCAAGAAGGATCGTTTGCTACCGCTGCCGGCAAGTGGGACATATTGCAGCCAATTGCCCGGTTGTGGAGGAACCCATGCAGTGTGACTTTCTGACGGGCAGACGTCAGTCGCTGTGTGCGACAGTCGCATGCACTGCCATTCGAGGAACTGAGAAACATTTATGCAAAATGTGTGTTAATGGTAGAAATGTTGTGGTATTGCTGGATTCAGGTAGCCTTGTGACCCTGATAAAGGCTGAGTTAGTTAAAACAGAGGTCTCTGGGAATAGCAAGGTAGCTGTTATTTGTGTGCATGGGGACACCCGAGAGTATCCAGTGACTACAGTGTGTTTCGAGACCCCCAAAGGTACCCTCTCTCATCCAGTGGGCTTAGTATCTCAGTTACCGCATGACGCCATTGTGGGAAGGGATTTTCCGAAGTTCTGGGAACTGTGGGATGATCCTGAGCCCCTCACTGGTGCCCCTATGTACCAGGAATGTGATAGCCAGAACTCCCCTGAGAGTGGTGAGGACTCTCCGGAATTTCCCTTATCAGTATTGGCAGGGGAGACTCAAGAAACTGGAGAGGAGCCCACCTCCTCAGACGAAAACCTACCGTCTGTGGAGTTTTCTGATCTTGAGGTTCACAGGGAAAACTTTGCCACAGAACAGTTGAAAGACCCCGCCCTAATAAAGGCACGGGAAAACGTAGTGAAAATAGATGGCGAGTTAGTGAACCCAGATAATACCTGCACTTACCCATACTTCAGCGTAGAGAAGGACCTACTGTATCGGGTGGCAAAAAGGGCAGAAGAAACCGTTGAGCAGCTTGTGGTGCCCAAACCTTACAGGAAGTTGGTGTTGGAGTTGGCCCATGGGCACATTCTTGGAGGTCATCTGGGGACAGAGAAAACCCGAGAGAGGGTATTACAGAGATTCTATTGGCCGGGGGTGATGAAGGACGTAGAAAATTATTGTTCCTCCTGCCCTGTGTGTCAGAGGTTGGCCCCGATGCCACATTTCCGTAGCCCGCTGGTCCCTCTACCCATCATTGAGGTCCCGTTTGAGAGGATCGCCATGGATTTGGTAGGTCCTATAATCAAGTCCGCTAGGGGGCACCAGTACATATTAGTTATAATGGACTATGCCACCCGTTATCCAGAAGCGATCCCTCTCCGAAATACCTCGGCCAAAACCATAGCCAAAGAGCTATCTCTTGTTTTTAGCCGGGTGGGTATTTGTAAAGAACTGCTTACGGACCAAGGTACACCCTTTATGTCCCGGGTTATGAAAGAGCTGTGTAAATTGTTCAAAGTGACGCAATTGCGTACATCTGTGTATCACCCCCAAACCGATGGGCTGGTTGAAAGATTCAACAAAACCCTAAAACAAATGTTGAAGAAAGTGGTGGATAGAGATGGAAAGGATTGGGACTGTTTACTTCCTTATTTGATGTTTGCTATTAGGGAGGTGCCCCAATCCTCTACGGGATTCTCCCCCTTTGAGTTACTGTATGGGAGACACCCAAGAGGGCTGTTGGATATTGCCAAGGAAACTTGGGAAAGTGAGAGTTCTCCCCACAGGAGTGTGATTGAGCATGTCGCCCTGATGCAAGATCGAATTGCACAGGTAATGCCCATCGTGAAGGAACATTTGGCCCAAGCGCAGTTGGCACAGCAGAGAGTGTACAACCGTGGAGCCAAGACCCGTACCTTTTCCCCGGGGGATAGGATATTGGTACTTGTCCCTACGGTTGAAAGTAAATTCCTTGCCAAATGGCAAGGCCCCTACGAGATAATGGAAAAAGTGAGCGAAGTGAATTACAAGGTCAGACAACCAGGAAGGCGAAAGCCCGAACAGATCTATCACGTTAATCTGTTGAAAGCCTGGAGGGATAGAGAGTCCCTAGTCGCAGACACTTGGTCACCAGCTCAAACTGGTTGCGTGATTCCTGAGGTTGGAATAGCAGCCACCTTGTCACAACCCCAACAACAGGAGGTTAAGGAGTTTGTGCTTCGCAACAAGGAGGTATTCTCTGAGCTGCCGGGACAAACATCTGGGGTAGAGCATGACATCATTACCCCGCCCGGTGAAAGGGTGAAGTTAAAACCCTATCGGATCCCAGAGGCTCGACGGGAGGCAATACGGGAGGAAGTACAGAAAATGCTGAACTTAGGGGTGATAGAGGAGTCCCAAAGTGATTGGTCTAGTCCCATCGTGTTGGTGCCTAAACCGGATGGGAGCTGGCGATTTTGTAACGATTTTCGTCAGTTGAACAAAGTTACAAAATTTGACACCTACCCCATGCCACGTATAGATGAGTTGATCGACCGGCTGGGAACAGCCCGATACATGACGACTCTTGACCTCACAAAAGGGTATTGGCAAATCCCCCTGGCCAAGTCGGCCAAAGAGAAAACCGCATTTGTAACCCCAGACGGGGCGTTCCAATATAAAAGAATGCCGTTCGGGTTACAGAATGCGCCGGCCACATTCCAGCGGAAAATGGACCAGATGCTGAGGCCCCATCGGAAGTATGCTGCGGCTTACCTGGATGACGTAATTGTCCATAGCACAGATTGGGCCTCCCATCTGCCAAAAGTGCAAGCAGTCCTGGACTCTGTTCGGGAAGCGGGGTTTACGGCTAACCCCAAGAAGTGTACCATTGGGCAGGAGGAGGCCAAATATCTTGGGTACACCATTGGGAGGGGAGTAATAAAACCCCAACTCAACAAAGTCGAGGCCATCCAGAGTTGGCCACGTCCCAACAGCAAGAAGCAGGTACGAGCCTTTCTGGGAATCGCTGGGTATTATCGGCGATTCATTCCCCACTTTGCTTCTAAGGCTGTGCCCCTAACCAACCTGACGAAGGGGAAAGGGTCGGTCATGATTAAATGGACCCCCGAGGCTGAGGCAGCATTCCAATTCTTGAAACAAGCCTTATGTAGCCAGCCAGTGTTGTACTCACCCGACTTCTCTAAAGACTTTGTCGTACAAAGTGATGCGTCAGATGTGGGGTTAGGAGCAGTATTGTCCCAGGTCTGGAACGGGGAAGAGCACCCAGTCATTTACCTCAGCAGGAAGTTGAAGTCCCATGAGGTAAATTACGCCACCGTTGAAAAGGAGTGTTTAGCGGTGAAGTGGGCTCTAGATTCCCTTCGGTACTACCTGCTAGGTAGGCACTTTGACATGGTTACGGATCACGCTCCGTTAAAGTGGATGGCTCAAAACAAGGAAACAAATAGAAGAGTGAATAGGTGGTTCCTGGCCCTCCAGGAATTCAACTTCACAGTAAAGCATCGCCCTGGCGTTCAAATGGGGAATGTGGATGCTTTGTCTCGAGTACATGAATGCCTGATTGCTGGTGTTCCAACCCCGAGGTTAAAACAAGAGGGGGGGGTATGTGACAGCAGGAAGGTAAAGTCACCTGGTTGCATCCAGGGGGGTAGATATATTTCGCCCAGATTCAGGCTTTACGCCGACTTATACAACTAGGTGGAGAGTTGTATAAGGCTAGTGGGCTCATGGATGACTCATACCTCTAGGGAGAGTGTGGGGCGTCGTACAGACAGGGAGTTGATGAGACCAGCTGAAGCTTGTCAGCTCATTTAGGCCTCTATAAGAACTCCCAGCTTCATTAGATGTTAGCTCATGCCTGGAACCAGACCTGTGTGGACTGTCTAGGGAGAGTGAACCCCTGTGCGGTGAGACAAAGCCTGTGTGGCTATTTGCTTGGACATTTAAAACCAGGGACTTAGGGACTAGGACAGCACTAGGCTGATCCCAGTTGTTAGTTAGGAAACCTGTATGTTTAGTCAGAGGTCAACTTGACCAGGATTTATTTTGGTTATGTTTCTTTTGCTTTGCTGTGTTTTGTCACTGTAAATAGAAAATAAACCGCACCTTTTTGATTTTGAAAACCACAACCTCCGTTTGCTGGGCCTGTTTTGTGTGGGGAGCCCATCCCGGGGGTCACACACACCCGCTGCCGAGCTAACCCCCTCACAATAGATAGATACATACATACATGGATAGATAGATAGATAGATACATACATACATGGATAGATAGATAGATACATACATACATACATATATACATACATACATGGATAGATAGATAGATAGATACATACATACATACATACATGGATAGATAGATAGATACATACATACATACATACATGGATAGATAGATACATACATACATACATGGATAGATAGATAGATAGATAGATAGATACATACATACATACATACATACATACATGGATAGATAGATAGATAGATAGATAGATAGATAGATAGATAGATAGATAGATAAACAGATAGACAGATAGATAGATAGATACATACACGGAGAGATAGATAGATACATACATACATACATACATACATGCATGGATAGATAGATAGATACATACATACATACATACATGGATAGATAGATAGATAGATAGATAGATACATGTATAGATAGATAGATAGATACATACATACATACATACATGGATAGATAGATAGATAGATACATACATGGATAGATAGATAGATAGATACATGTATAGATAGATAGATAGATAGATAGATAGATAGATAGATAGATAGATAGATAGATAGATAGATAGATAGATACACGGAGAGATAGATAGATACATACATACATACATACATACATGCATGGATAGATAGATAGATACATACATACATACATGGATAGATAGATAGATAGATAGATAGATAGATAGATAGATAGATAGATAGATAGATAGATAGATACATGTATAGATAGATAGATAGATACATACATACATACATACTAACATGGATAGATAGATAGATAGATACATACATGGATAGATAGATAGATAGATACATGTATAGATAGATAGATAGATAGATAGATAGATAGATAGATAGATAGATAGATAGATAGATAGACAGATAGACAGATAGATAGATACATACATACATGGATAGATAGATACATACATACATACATGCATGGATAGATAGATACATACATACATACATAAATACATGAATAGATAGATAGATACATACATACATACATACATACATACATACATAGATACATGGATAGATAGATAGATACATACATGGATAGATAGATAGATAGATAGATAGATAGATAGATAGATAGATAGATAGATAGATAGATAGATAGATACATACATACATACATGGATAGATAGATAGATAGATAGATAGATAGATAGATAGATAGATAGACAGACAGATAGATAGATACATACATACATACATGGATAGATAGATAGATAGATAGATAGATAGATAGATAGATAGATAGATAGATAGATAGATAGACAGATAGATAGATAGATACATACATACATGGATAGATAGATAGATAGATAGATAGATAGATAGATAGATAGATAGATAGATACATACATACATACATACATACATACATACATGCATGGATAGATAGATAGATAGATACATACATACATAGATAGATAGATAGATAGATACATACATACATACATAGATAGATAGATAGATAGATAGATAGATAGATAGATAGATAGATAGATAGATAGATACATACATACATGGATAGATAGATAGATAGATATATAGATAGATAGATAGATAGATAGATAGATAGATAGAGATAGATACATACATACATACATACATGGATAGATAGATAGATAGATACATGGATAGATAGATACATACATACATACATACATACATGGATATATAGATAGATAGATAGATAGATAGATAGATAGATAGATAGATAGATAGATAGATACATGGATAGATACATACATACATACATACATGGATAGATAGATAGATAGATAGATAGATAGATAGATAGATAGATAGATACATACATACATACATGGATAGATAGATAGATACATACATACATACATGGATAGATAGATACATACATACATGGATAGATAGATACATACATACATGGATAGATAGATACATACATACATGGATAGATAGATAGATAGATAGATAGATAGATAGATAGATAGATAGATAGATAGATAGATACATACATACATACATACATACATGGATAGATAGATAGATAGATAGATAGATAGATAGATAGATAGATAGATAGATAGATAGATAGATAGATAAACAGATAGACAGATAGATAGATAGATACATACACGGAGAGATAGATAGATACATACATACATACATACATACATGCATGGATAGATAGATAGATAGATAGATAGATAGATAGATAGATAGATAGATAGATAGATAGATAGATAGATAGATAGATACATGTATAGATAGATAGATAGATAGATACATACATACATACTAACATGGATAGATAGATAGATAGATAGATACATACATGGATAGATAGATAGATAGATAGATACATGTATAGATAGATAGATAGATAGATAGATAGATAGATAGATAGATAGATAGATAGATAGATAGACAGATAGATAGATACATACATACATGGATAGATAGATACATACATACATACATGCATGGATAGATAGATACATACATACATACATAAATACATGAATAGATAGATAGATAGATACATACATGGATAGATAGATAGATAGATAGATAGATAGATAGATAGATAGATAGATAGATAGATAGATAGATACATGGATAGATAGATACATACATACATGGATAGATAGATACATACATACATACATGGATAGATAGATAGATAGATAGATAGATAGATAGATAGATAGATAGATAGATAGATAGATAGATACATACATGGATAGATAGATAGATAGATAGATAGATAGATAGATAGATAGATAGATAGATAGATAGATAGATAGATAGATAGATAGATAGATAGATAGATAGATACATGTATAGATAGATAGATAGATACATACATACATACATACTAACATGGATAGATAGATAGATAGATACATACATGGATAGATAGATAGATAGATACATGTATAGATAGATAGATAGATAGATAGATAGATAGATAGACAGATAGACAGATAGATAGATACATACATACATGGATAGATAGATACATACATACATACATGCATGGATAGATAGATACATACATACATACATAAATACATGAATAGATAGATAGATACATACATACATACATACATACATACATACATACATAGATACATGGATAGATAGATAGATACATACATGGATAGATAGATAGATAGATAGATAGATAGATAGATAGATAGATAGATACATACATACATACATACATGGATAGATAGATAGATAGATAGATAGATAGATAGATAGATAGATAGATAGATAGATAGATAGATAGATAGATAGATAGATAGACAGACAGATAGATAGATACATACATACATACATGGATAGATAGATAGATAGATAGATAGATAGATAGATAGATAGATAGATAGATAGATAGATAGACAGATAGATAGATAGATACATACATACATGGATAGATAGATAGATAGATAGATAGATAGATAGATAGATAGATAGATAGATACATACATACATACATACATACATACATGCATGGATAGATAGATAGATAGATACATACATACATAGATAGATAGATAGATAGATACATACATACATACATACATAGATAGATAGATAGATAGATAGATAGATAGATAGATAGATAGATAGATAGATACATACATACATACATGGATAGATAGATAGATAGATATATAGATAGATAGATAGATAGATAGATAGATAGATAGAGATAGATACATACATACATACATACATGGATAGATAGATAGATAGATACATGGATAGATAGATACATACATACATACATACATACATGGATATATAGATAGATAGATAGATAGATAGATAGATAGATAGATAGATAGATAGATAGATACATGGATAGATACATACATACATACATACATGGATAGATAGATAGATAGATAGATAGATAGATAGATAGATAGATACATACATACATACATACATGGATAGATAGATAGATACATACATACATACATGGATAGATAGATACATACATACATGGATAGATAGATACATACATACATGGATAGATAGATACATACATACATGGATAGATAGATAGATAGATAGATAGATAGATAGATAGATAGATAGATAGATAGATAGATAGATAGATACATACATACATACATGGATAGATAGATAGATAGATAGATAGATAGATAGATAGATAGATAGATAGATAAACAGATAGACAGATAGATAGATAGATACATACACGGAGAGATAGATAGATACATACATACATACATACATACATGCATGGATAGATAGATAGATAGATAGATAGATAGATAGATAGATAGATAGATAGATAGATAGATACATGTATAGATAGATAGATAGATAGATACATACATACATACTAACATGGATAGATAGATAGATAGATACATACATGGATAGATAGATAGATAGATACATGTATAGATAGATAGATAGATAGATAGATAGATAGATAGATAGATAGATAGATAGACAGATAGATAGATACATACATACATGGATAGATAGATACATACATACATACATGCATGGATAGATAGATACATACATACATACATAAATACATGAATAGATAGATAGATAGATACATACATGGATAGATAGATAGATAGATAGATAGATAGATAGATAGATAGATAGATAGATAGATAGATACATGGATAGATAGATACATACATACATGGATAGATAGATACATACATACATACATGGATAGATAGATAGATAGATAGATAGATAGATAGATAGATAGATAGATAGATAGATAGATAGATACATGGATAGATAGATAGATAGATAGATAGATAGATAGATAGATAGATAGATAGATAGATAGATAGATAGATAGATAGACAGACAGATAGATAGATAGATACATACATACATACATGGATAGATAGATAGATAGATAGATAGATAGATAGATAGATAGATAGATAGATAGATAGATAGATAGACAGATAGACAGATAGATAGATAGATAGATACATACATACATGGATAGATAGATAGATAGATAGATAGATAGATAGATAGATAGATAGATAGATAGATACATACATACATACATACATACATACATGCATGGATAGATAGATAGATAGATACATACATACATACATAGATAGATAGATAGATAGATACATACATACATACATAGATAGATAGATAGATAGATACATACATACATGGATAGATAGATAGATAGATATATAGATAGATAGATAGATAGATAGATAGATAGATAGATAGAGATAGATACATACATACATACATACATGGATAGATAGATAGATAGATACATGGATAGATAGATACATACATACATACATACATACATGGATAAATAGATAGATAGATAGATAGATAGATAGATAGATAGATAGATAGATAGATAGATAGATAGATACATGGATAGATACATACATACATACATACATGGATAGATAGATAGATAGATAGATAGATACATACATACATACATACATGGATAGATAGATAGATACATACATACATACATGGATAGATAGATAGATTGATACATACATACATACATGGATAGATAGATACATACATACATGGATAGATAGATACATACATACATGGATAGATAGATAGATAGATAGATAGATAGATAGATAGATAGATAGATAGATAGATACATACATACATACATACATACATGGATAGATAGATAGATAGATAGATAGATAGATAGATAGATAGATAGATACATACATACATGGATAGATAGATAGATAGATAGATACATACATACATACATACATACATGGATAGATAGATAGATACATACATACATACATGGATAGATAGATAGATACATACATACATACATATATACATACATACATGGATAGATAGATAGATAGATACATACATACATACATGGATAGATAGATAGATAGATACATACATACATACATGGATAGATAGATACATACATACATACATGGATAGATAGATACATACATACATACATACATACATACATACATGGATAGATAGATAGATAGATAGATAGATAGATAGATAGATAGATAGATACATACATACATACATACATACATGGATAGATAGATAGATAGATAGATAAACAGATAGACAGATAGATAGATACATACATACACGGAGAGATAGATACATACATACATACATACATACATGCATGGATAGATAGATAGATACATACATACATACATACATGGATAGATAGATAGATAGATAGATACATGTATAGATAGATAGATATATACATACATACATACATACATGGATAGATAGATAGATAGATACATACATGGATAGATAGATAGATAGATACATGTATAGATAGATAGATAGATAGATAGATAGATAGACAGACAGATAGACAGATAGATAGATACATACATACATGGATAGATAGATACATACATACATACATGCATGGATAGATAGATACATACATACATACATAAATACATGAATAGATAGATAGATAGATACATACATACATACATACATACATACATACATAGATAGATAGATACATGGATAGATAGATAGATAGATACATACATGGATAGATAGATAGATAGATAGATAGATAGATAGATAGATATATAGATAGATAGATAGATAGATAGATAGATAGATAGATAGATAGATAGATAGATACATGGATAGATAGATAGATAGATACATGGATAGATAGATACATACATACATACATGGATAGATAGATAGATAGATAGATAGATAGATAGATAGATAGATAGATAGACAGATAGATAGATAGATACATACATACATACATGGATAGATAGATAGATAGATAGATAGATAGATAGATAGATAGATAGATAGATAGATAGATAGATAGATAGATAGATAGATAGACAGATAGACAGATAGATAGATAGATACATACATACATGGATAGATAGATAGATAGATAGATACATACATACATACATACATGCATGGATAGATAGATAGATACATACATACATACATACATACATAGATAGATAGATAGATACATACATACATACATACATAGATAGATAGATAGATACATACATGGATAGATAGATAGATAGATAGATAGATAGATAGATAGATAGATAGATAGATAGATACATACATACATACATACATACATACATGGATAGATAGATAGATAGATAGATAGATAGATAGATAGATAGATAGATAGATAGATAGATAGATAGATAGATACATGGATAGATAGATACATACATACATACATACATACATGGATATATAGATAGATAGATAGATAGATAGATAGATACATACATACATACATACATACATAGATAGATAGATAGATGCATACATACATACATACATACATGGATAGATAGATAGATACATACATACATACATGGATAGATAGATAGATAGATACATACATACATACATACATGGATACATACATGGATGGATAGATAGATAGATAGATAGATAGATACATACATACATACATGGATAGATAGATAGATAGATACATACATACATGGATAGATAGATAAATACATACATACATACATATATACATACATACATGGATAGATAGATAGATAGATACATACATACATACATGGATAGATAGATAGATAGATAGATAGATAGATAGATAGATACATACATACATGGATAGATAGATACATACATACATACATACATGGATAGATAGATACATACATACATACATACATACATACATGGATAGATAGATAGATAGATACATACATACATACATACATGGATAGATAGATAGATAGATAGATAGATAGATAGATAGATAGATAGATAGATAGATAGATAGATACATACATACATACATACATACATACATGGATAGATAGATAGATAGATAGATAGATAGATAGATAGATAGATAGATAGATAGATAGATAGATAGATAGATAAACAGATAGACAGATAGATAGATAGATACATACATACATACATACATACATGCATGGATAGATAGATAGATACATACATACATACATACATGGATAGATAGATAGATAGATAGATAGATAGATAGATAGATAGATAGATACATGTATAGATAGATAGATAGATACATACATACATACATACATGGATAGATAGATAGATAGATAGATACATACATGGATAGATAGATAGATAGATAGATAGATACATGTATAGATAGATAGATA
>CM055123.1:2814275-2821775 GCA_029206835.1 Rana muscosa | reverse complement strand
TGGATAGATAGATAGATACATACATACATACATACATACATACATACATGTACATACATACATAGATAGATAGATAGATAGATAGATAGATAGATAGATAGATAGACAGATAGCTAGATAGATAGATAGATAGATACATACATACATACATACATGGATAGATAGATAGATACATACATACATACATACATGGATACATACATACATGGATGGATAGATAGATAGATACATACATACATACATACATGGATAGATAGATACATACATACATAGATAGATACATACATACATACATGGATAGATAGATAGATAGATAGATAGATAGATAGATAGATACATACATACATACATACATACATACATGGATAGATAGATAGATACATACATACATACATACATACATAGATAGATAGATACACACATACATACATGGATAGATAGATAGATACATACATACATACATGGATAGATAGATACATACATACATACTTACATGGATACATACATGGATGGATAGATAGATAGATAGATAGATAGATAGATAGATAGATAGATAGATAGATAGATACATACATACATACATACATACATACATGGATAGATAGATACATACATGGATAGATAGATAGATAGATACATACATACATATATACATACATACATGGATAGATAGATAGATACATACATACATACATGGATAGATAGATAGATAGATACATACATACATACATACATACATGGATAGATAGATACATACATACATACATACATACATGGATAGATAGATAGATACATACATACATACATACATACATACATGGATAGATAGATAGATAGATAGATAGATAGATAGATAGATAGATAGATAGATAGATAGATAGATAAACAGATAGACAGATAGATAGATAGATACATACACAGAGAGATAGATAGATACATACATACATACATACATGCATGGATAGATAGATAGATACATACATACATACATGGATAGATAGATAGATAGATAGATAGATAGATAGATAGATAGATAGATAGATAGATAGATACATACATGGATAGATAGATACATACATACATGGATACATACATGGATGGATGGATAGATAGATAGATAGATAGATAGATAGATACATACATACATACATGGATAGATAGATAGATACATACATACATACATACATACATACATACATGCATGGATAGATAGATACATACATACATGGATAGATAGATAGATAGATAGATAGATAGATAGATAGATAGATAGATAGATAGATAGATAGATAGATAGATAGATACATGTATAGATAGATAGATAGATAGATAGATAGATAGATAGATAGATAGATAGATAGATAGATAGATAGATACATACATACATGGATAGATAGATAGATAGATAGATAGATAGATAGATAGATAGATAGATAGATAGATAGATAGATAGATAGATAGATAGATAGATAGATACATACATGGATAGATAGATAGATAGATACATGGATAGATAGATAGATAGATAGATAGATAGATAGATAGATAGATAGATAGATAGATAGATAGATAGATAGATACATGTATAGATACATACATACATACATACATGGATAGATAGATACATACATACATACATACATGGATAGATAGATACATACATACATGGATACATACATACATGGATAGATAGAAACATACATACATACATACATACATACATGGATAGATAGATAGATAGATACATACATACATACATACATGGATAGATAGATAGATAGATAGATAGATAGATAGATAGATAGATACATACATACATACATACATACAAACATGGATAGATAGATACATACATACATGGATAGATACATACATACATGGATAGATAGATAGATAGATAGATAGATAGATACATACATACATGGATAGATAGATACATACATACATACATGGATAGATAGATAGATAGATACATACATACATACATACATACATGGATAGATAGATAGATAGATAGATAGATACATACATACAGGGATAGATAGATACATACATACATACATACATGGATAGATAGATAGATAGATAGATACATACATGGATAGATAGATACATACATACATACATACATACATACATACATACATGGATAGATACATACATACATGGATAGATAGATACATACATACATGGATAGATAGCTAGATAGATACATACATACATGGATCGATACATACATACATACAAACATACATATGATGGATAGATACATACATACATACATACATGGATAGATAGATAGATAGATATATAGATAGATACATACATACATACATACATACATGGATAGATACATACATACATACATACATGGATAGATAGATAGATAGATAGATACATACATACATATAGGATAGATAGATAGATAGATAGATAGATAGATAGATAGATAGATACATGGATAGATAGATACATACATACATACATACATGCATACATACATGGATAGAAAGATAGATACATACATGGATAGATAGATAGATACATACATACATACATGGATAGATAGATGCATACATACATACATACATACATGGATAGATAGATACATACATACATGGATAGATAGATAGATAGATAGATAGATAGATAGATAGATAGATAGATAGATACATATATACATACATGGATAGATAGATAGATAAATACATACATACATACATACATGGATAGATAGATAGATAGAAACATACATACATACATACATACATACATGGATAGATAGATAGATAGATAGATAGATACATACATGGATAGATAGATAGATAGATAGATACATACATACATACATACATACATACATACATACATGGATAGATAGATAGATAGATAGATAGATAGATAGATACATACATACATACATACATACATAGATACATGGATAGATAGATAGATAGATAGATAGATAGATAGATAGATAGATAGATAGATAGATACATACATACATACATACATGAATAGATACATACATACATACATACATGGATAGATAGATACATACATACATACATGGATAGATAGATAGATACATACATACATACATACATATATGGATAGATAGATAGATAGATAGATACATACATACATATAGGATAGATAGATAGAAAGATAGATAGATAGATAGATAGATAGATAGATAGATAGATAGATACATGGATAGATAGATACATACATACATACATGCATACATACATGGATAGATAGATAGATAGATACATACATACATGGATAGATAGATAGATAGATAGATAGATAGATAGATAGATAGATAGATAGATACATGGATAGATAGATACATACATACATACATACATACATACATGGATAGGTAGATACATACATACATACATACATGTATACATGCATACATGGATAGATACATACATACATACATACATACATGGATAGATAGATACATACATACATACATGGATAGATAGATATATACATACATGGATAGATACATACATACATACATGGATACATACATACATGGATAGATAGATAGATACATACATACATACATGGATAGATAGATAGATAGATACATACGTACATACATGGATAGATAGATAGATACATAGATACATACATACATACATACATACAAACATGGAGAGATAGATACATACATATATGGATAGATACATACATACATGGATAGATAGATAGATAGATAGATACATACATACATACATGGATAGATAGATACATACATACATGGATAGATAGATAGATAGATACATACATACATACATACATACATGGATAGATAGATAGATAGATACATACATACATGGATAGATAGATAGATACATACATACATACATACATGGATAGATAGATACATACATACATACATGGATAGATAGATAGATACATACATACATACATACATACATGGATAGATAGATAGATACATACATACATGGATAGATAGATACATACATACATACATACATACATACATACATGGATAGATAGATACATACATACATGGATAGATAGATACATACATACATGGATAGATAGCTAGATAGATACATACATACATGGATCGATACATACATACATACAAACATACATATGATGGATAGATACATACATACATACATACATACATGGATAGATAGATAGATATATAGATAGATAGATACATACATACATACATACATACATGGATAGATACATACATACATACATACATGGATAGATAGATAGATAGATAGATACATACATACATACATATATGGATAGATAGATAGATAGATACATACATACATATAGGATAGATAGATAGATAGATAGATAGATAGATAGATACATGGATAGATAGATACATACATACATACATGCATACATACATGGATAGAAAGATAGATACATACATGGATAGATAGATAGATAGATAGATAGATAGATAGATAGATAGATAGATAGATAGATAGATAGATAGATACATACATGGATAGATAGATGCATACATACATACATACATACATGGATAGATAGATACATACATACATGGATAGATAGATAGATAGATAGATAGATAGATAGATAGATAGATAGATAGATACATACATATATACATACATGGATAGATAGATAGATACATACATACATACATACATACATGGATAGATAGATAGATAGATAGATAGAAACATACATACATACATGGATAGATAGATACATACATACATACATGGATAGATAGATAGATAGATAGATACATACATACATACATACATGGATAGATAGATACATACATACATACATACATGGATAGATAGATAGATAGATACATACATACATACATACATACATGGATAGATAGATAGATACATACATACATGGATAGATAGATACATACATACATACATACATGGATAGATAGATAGATACATACATACATGGATAGATAGATACATACATACATACATACATACATACATACATGGATAGATAGATACATACATACATGGATAGATAGATAGATAGATAGATAGATAGATAGATAGATAGATAGATAGATAGATAGATACATGGATAGATAGATAGATACATACATACATACATACATACATACATACATACATACATGGATAGATAGATAGATAGATAGATAGATACATACATACATACATACATGGATAGATAGATACATACATACATACATGGATAGATAGATAGATAGATAGATAGATACATACACACATACATACATACATGGATAGATAGATAGATACATACATACATGGATAGATAGATACATACATACATACATACATGGATAGATAGATAGATAGATACATACATGGATAGATAGATACATACATACATACATACATACATACATACATACATGGATAGATAGATACATACATACATGGATAGATAGATGCATACATACATGGATAGATAGCTAGATAGATACATACATACATGGATCGATACATACATACATACAAACATACATATGATGGATAGATACATACATACATACATACATACATACATGGATAGATAGATAGATATATAGATAGATACATACATACATACATACATACATACATACATGGATAGATACATACATACATACATACATGGATAGATAGATAGATAGATAGATACATACATACATACATATATGGATAGATAGATAGATAGATACATACATACATATAGGATAGATAGATAGATAGATAGATAGATAGATAGATACATGGATAGATAGATACATACATACATACATGCATACATACATGGATAGAAAGATAGATACATACATGGATAGATAGATAGATACATGTATAGATAGATAGATACATACATACATACATACATACATACATAGATAGACAGATAGATACATACATACATGGATAGATAGATAGATAGATAGATAGATAGATAGATAGATAGATAGATACATACATACATACATACATACATACATACATACATACATACATACATAAATACATACATACCTACATAGATAGATAGATACATACATACATGGATAGATAGATAGATAAATAGATAGATAGATAGATAGATAGATAGATAGATAGATAGATAGATACATACATACATACATACATACATACATACATAAATACATACATACATACATAGATAGATAGATAGACAGATAGATACATACATACATGGATAGATAGATACATACATACATACATACATGGATAGATACATACATACATACATACATACATGGATAGATAGATAGATAGATAGATAGATACATACATACATACATACATACATACATACATACATACATACATGGATAGATAGATAGATAGATAGATAGATAGATAGATAGATAGATAGATAGATAGATAGACAGATAGATACATACATACATACATACATACATACATACATAAATACATAGATAGATAGATAGATAGACAGATAGATACATACATACATACATACATACATACATACATACATAGACAGATAGATACATACATACATACATGGATAGATAGATAGATACATACATACATACATACATGGATAGATAGATAGATATATAGATAGATAGATACATGGATAGATATATAGATAGATAGATAGATAGATAGATAGATAGATAGATAGATAGATAGATAGATACATACATACATGGATAGATACATACATACATGCATACATACATGGATAGATAGATAGATACATACATACATGGATAGATAGATACATACATACATACATACATACATACATACATACATACATAGATAGATAGAGATAGATAGATACATGTATAGATAGATAGATAGATAGATAGATAGATACATACATACATACATACATACATACATACATACATACATGGATAGATAGATCGATCGATAGATAGATAGATCGATAGATCGATCGATAGATAGATAGATAGATAGATAGATAGATACATACATACATACATATATACATACATGGATAGATAGATAGATAGATACATACATACATGGATAGATAGAAACATAATACATACATACATACATGGATAGATAGATAGATAGATACATACATACATGGATAGATAGATAGATACATACATACATACATACATACATACATACATGGATAGATAGATAGATACATACATACATACATAGATACATGGATAGATAGATAGATAAATAGATAGATAGATAGATAGATAGATACATACATACATACATGGATAGATACATACATACATACATACATGGATAGATAGATACATACATACATGGATAGATAGATACATACATGGATAGATACATACATACATACATACATGGATAGATAGATAGATACATACATACATACATACATACATATATGGATAGATAGATAGATAGATACATATAGGATAGATAGATAGATAGATAGATAGATAGATAGATAGATAGATAG
>CM055123.1:2799275-2809275 GCA_029206835.1 Rana muscosa | reverse complement strand
GCCCATCCCGGGGGTCACACACACCCGCTGCCGAGCTAACCCCCTCACAGTTGGTGGAGAATGCGGGCAATTTTTTTTAAGCCAGCATGGAGGAGATACTGAAGCAGCTGGCTCTAGCAAATGCCAATCAACAGCAGACAAATGCAGGTTTGCAAAGGAGCCTTGCAGCCCAGCAGCAGACAAACGCAACTTTGCAACAGAGTCTGGAGGCTCAGCAACGAGCCCAGCAGCAATCTGAGGCCCGCTTCATAGACCTGTTGCAGAAGCAAGAGCAGAGACTACAACAACAGATGGAAGCAGTAATGCAGCAACGTCCGCAGACCAGTGAGGAAAGCCGTCCCACTAATACCGCGTCCTTTGGGGTGAGTCGTTTATTGACAAAAATGACTGGAGAGGATGATCCAGAGGTATTTTTGACCACATTTGAAAGGACCGCTGAAAGAGAAAAGTGGCCTGAGGAGCAGTGGGCTGGACTGGTGGCTCCTCTGTTAACTGGTGAATCGCAGAAAGCTTACTATGACCTAGAGCCTAACCAAGCAAAAGACTATGTGATGCTAAAAGCTGAAATTTTGGCAAGGCTGGGTGTCACCCAGGCTGTCCGGGCTCAGCGTGTGCATAACTGGACTTTCCAGCTTGGAAAACCCCCCAGGTCTCAAATGTATGATCTCATTCACCTGAGCAGAAAGTGGCTACAGCCAGAGACTTTGTCCGCACCAAAGATTGTGGAACGTGTTGTAATGGATCGGTTTTTGAGAGCTCTTCCTACTGCCATCCAAAAGTGGGTAAGCCATGGAGACCCAGAGACGGCCGATGGTCTTGTGGATCGTGTGGAGAAATACTTGGCTACAGAGAACCTGACGGCCTCTTCCAGAGACACTCGGACTTTCCACCCTAAGACCAGACCATCCCCAGGGGCGGATAAGAGGATTCCAAGGGGTGAGGGTGGAGAGAGTGAGAGGGTGGGAGCTCTACCCCAAGTTTGGCGAGAACAGCCTGGGAAATCAGCGGCTCAAGAGGCGGCAAGAAGGATCGTTTGCTACCGCTGCCGGCAAGTGGGACATATTGCAGCCAATTGCCCGGTTGTGGAGGAACCCATGCAGTGTGACTTTCTGACGGGCAGACGTCAGTCGCTGTGTGCGACAGTCGCATGCACTGCCATTCGAGGAACTGAGAAACATTTATGCAAAATGTGTGTTAATGGTAGAAATGTTGTGGTATTGCTGGATTCAGGTAGCCTTGTGACCCTGATAAAGGCTGAGTTAGTTAAAACAGAGGTCTCTGGGAATAGCAAGGTAGCTGTTATTTGTGTGCATGGGGACACCCGAGAGTATCCAGTGACTACAGTGTGTTTCGAGACCCCCAAAGGTACCCTCTCTCATCCAGTGGGCTTAGTATCTCAGTTACCGCATGACGCCATTGTGGGAAGGGATTTTCCGAAGTTCTGGGAACTGTGGGATGATCCTGAGCCCCTCACTGGTGCCCCTATGTACCAGGAATGTGATAGCCAGAACTCCCCTGAGAGTGGTGAGGACTCTCCGGAATTTCCCTTATCAGTATTGGCAGGGGAGACTCAAGAAACTGGAGAGGAGCCCACCTCCTCAGACGAAAACCTACCGTCTGTGGAGTTTTCTGATCTTGAGGTTCACAGGGAAAACTTTGCCACAGAACAGTTGAAAGACCCCGCCCTAATAAAGGCACGGGAAAACGTAGTGAAAATAGATGGCGAGTTAGTGAACCCAGATAATACCTGCACTTACCCATACTTCAGCGTAGAGAAGGACCTACTGTATCGGGTGGCAAAAAGGGCAGAAGAAACCGTTGAGCAGCTTGTGGTGCCCAAACCTTACAGGAAGTTGGTGTTGGAGTTGGCCCATGGGCACATTCTTGGAGGTCATCTGGGGACAGAGAAAACCCGAGAGAGGGTATTACAGAGATTCTATTGGCCGGGGGTGATGAAGGACGTAGAAAATTATTGTTCCTCCTGCCCTGTGTGTCAGAGGTTGGCCCCGATGCCACATTTCCGTAGCCCGCTGGTCCCTCTACCCATCATTGAGGTCCCGTTTGAGAGGATCGCCATGGATTTGGTAGGTCCTATAATCAAGTCCGCTAGGGGGCACCAGTACATATTAGTTATAATGGACTATGCCACCCGTTATCCAGAAGCGATCCCTCTCCGAAATACCTCGGCCAAAACCATAGCCAAAGAGCTATCTCTTGTTTTTAGCCGGGTGGGTATTTGTAAAGAACTGCTTACGGACCAAGGTACACCCTTTATGTCCCGGGTTATGAAAGAGCTGTGTAAATTGTTCAAAGTGACGCAATTGCGTACGTCTGTGTATCACCCCCAAACCGATGGGCTGGTTGAAAGATTCAACAAAACCCTAAAACAAATGTTGAAGAAAGTGGTGGATAGAGATGGAAAGGATTGGGACTGTTTACTTCCTTATTTGATGTTTGCTATTAGGGAGGTGCCCCAATCCTCTACGGGATTCTCCCCCTTTGAGTTACTGTATGGGAGACACCCAAGAGGGCTGTTGGATATTGCCAAGGAAACTTGGGAAAGTGAGAGTTCTCCCCACAGGAGTGTGATTGAGCATGTCGCCCTGATGCAAGATCGAATTGCACAGGTAATGCCCATCGTGAAGGAACATTTGGCCCAAGCGCAGTTGGCACAGCAGAGAGTGTACAACCGTGGAGCCAAGACCCGTACCTTTTCCCCGGGGGATAGGATATTGGTACTTGTCCCTACGGTTGAAAGTAAATTCCTTGCCAAATGGCAAGGCCCCTACGAGATAATGGAAAAAGTGAGCGAAGTGAATTACAAGGTCAGACAACCAGGAAGGCGAAAGCCCGAACAGATCTATCACGTTAATCTGTTGAAAGCCTGGAGGGATAGAGAGTCCCTAGTCGCAGACACTTGGTCACCAGCTCAAACTGGTTGCGTGATTCCTGAGGTTGGAATAGCAGCCACCTTGTCACAACCCCAACAACAGGAGGTTAAGGAGTTTGTGCTTCGCAACAAGGAGGTATTCTCTGAGCTGCCGGGACAAACATCTGGGGTAGAGCATGACATCATTACCCCGCCCGGTGAAAGGGTGAAGTTAAAACCCTATCGGATCCCAGAGGCTCGACGGGAGGCAATACGGGAGGAAGTACAGAAAATGCTGAACTTAGGGGTGATAGAGGAGTCCCAAAGTGATTGGTCTAGTCCCATCGTGTTGGTGCCTAAACCGGATGGGAGCTGGCGATTTTGTAACGATTTTCGTCAGTTGAACAAAGTTACAAAATTTGACACCTACCCCATGCCACGTATAGATGAGTTGATCGACCGGCTGGGAACAGCCCGATACATGACGACTCTTGACCTCACAAAAGGGTATTGGCAAATCCCCCTGGCCAAGTCGGCCAAAGAGAAAACCGCATTTGTAACCCCAGACGGGGCGTTCCAATATAAAAGAATGCCGTTCGGGTTACAGAATGCGCCGGCCACATTCCAGCGGAAAATGGACCAGATGCTGAGGCCCCATCGGAAGTATGCTGCGGCTTACCTGGATGACGTAATTGTCCATAGCACAGATTGGGCCTCACATCTGCCAAAAGTGCAAGCAGTCCTGGACTCTGTTCGGGAAGCGGGGTTTACGGCTAACCCCAAGAAGTGTACCATTGGGCAGGAGGAGGCCAAATATCTTGGGTACACCATTGGGAGGGGAGTAATAAAACCCCAACTCAACAAAGTCGAGGCCATCCAGAGTTGGCCACGTCCCAACAGCAAGAAGCAGGTACGAGCCTTTCTGGGAATCGCTGGGTATTATCGGCGATTCATTCCCCACTTTGCTTCTAAGGCTGTGCCCCTAACCAACCTGACGAAGGGGAAAGGGTCGGTCATGATTAAATGGACCCCCGAGGCTGAGGCAGCATTCCAATTCTTGAAACAAGCCTTATGTAGCCAGCCAGTGTTGTACTCACCCGACTTCTCTAAAGACTTTGTCGTACAAAGTGATGCGTCAGATGTGGGGTTAGGAGCAGTATTGTCCCAGGTCTGGAACGGGGAAGAGCACCCAGTCATTTACCTCAGCAGGAAGTTGAAGTCCCATGAGGTAAATTACGCCACCGTTGAAAAGGAGTGTTTAGCGGTGAAGTGGGCTCTAGATTCCCTTCGGTACTACCTGCTAGGTAGGCACTTTGACATGGTTACGGATCACGCTCCGTTAAAGTGGATGGCTCAAAACAAGGAAACAAATAGAAGAGTGAATAGGTGGTTCCTGGCCCTCCAGGAATTCAACTTCACAGTAAAGCATCGCCCTGGCGTTCAAATGGGGAATGTGGATGCTTTGTCTCGAGTACATGAATGCCTGATTGCTGGTGTTCCAACCCCGAGGTTAAAACAAGAGGGGGGGGTATGTGACAGCAGGAAGGTAAAGTCACCTGGTTGCATCCAGGGGGGTAGATATATTTCGCCCAGATTCAGGCTTTACGCCGACTTATACAACTAGGTGGAGAGTTGTATAAGGCTAGTGGGCTCATGGATGACTCATACCTCTAGGGAGAGTGTGGGGCGTCGTACAGACAGGGAGTTGATGAGACCAGCTGAAGCTTGTCAGCTCATTTAGGCCTCTATAAGAACTCCCAGCTTCATTAGATGTTAGCTCATGCCTGGAACCAGACCTGTGTGGACTGTCTAGTGAACCCCTGTGCGGTGAGACAAAGCCTGTGTGGCTATTTGCTTGGACATTTAAAACCAGGGACTTAGGGACTAGGACAGCACTAGGCTGATCCCAGTTGTTAGTTAGGAAACCTGTATGTTTAGTCAGAGGTCAACTTGACCAGGATTTATTTTGGTTATGTTTCTTTTGCTTTGCTGTGTTTTGTCACTGTAAATAGAAAATAAACCGCACCTTTTTGATTTTGAAAACCACAACCTCCGTTTGCTGGGCCTGTTTTGTGTGGGGAGCCCATCCCGGGGGTCACACACACCCGCTGCCGAGCTAACCCCCTCACAATAGATAGATACATACATACATGGATAGATAGATAGATAGATACATACATACATGGATAGATAGATAGATACATACATACATACATATATACATACATACATGGATAGATAGATAGATAGATACATACATACATACATACATGGATAGATAGATAGATACATACATACATACATACATGGATAGATAGATACATACATACATACATGGATAGATAGATAGATAGATAGATAGATACATACATACATACATACATGGATAGATAGATAGATAGATAGATAGATACATACATACATACATACATACATACATACATGGATAGATAGATAGATAGATAGATAGATAGATAGATAGATAGATAGATAGATAGATAAACAGATAGACAGATAGATAGATAGATACATACACGGAGAGATAGATAGATACATACATACATACATACATACATACATGCATGGATAGATAGATAGATACATACATACATACATACATGGATAGATAGATAGATAGATAGATAGATAGATAGATAGATACATGTATAGATAGATAGATAGATACATACATACATACATACATGGATAGATAGATAGATAGATACATACATGGATAGATAGATAGATAGATACATGTATAGATAGATAGATAGATAGATAGATAGATAGATAGATAGATAGATAGATAGATAGATAGATAGATAGATAGATACACGGAGAGATAGATAGATACATACATACATACATACATACATGCATGGATAGATAGATAGATACATACATACATACATGGATAGATAGATAGATAGATAGATAGATAGATAGATAGATAGATAGATAGATAGATAGATAGATACATGTATAGATAGATAGATAGATACATACATACATACATACTAACATGGATAGATAGATAGATAGATACATACATGGATAGATAGATAGATAGATACATGTATAGATAGATAGATAGATAGATAGATAGATAGATAGATAGATAGATAGATAGATAGACAGATAGACAGATAGATAGATACATACATACATGGATAGATAGATACATACATACATACATGCATGGATAGATAGATACATACATACATACATAAATACATGAATAGATAGATAGATACATACATACATACATACATACATACATACATAGATACATGGATAGATAGATAGATACATACATGGATAGATAGATAGATAGATAGATAGATAGATAGATAGATAGATAGATAGATAGATAGATAGATACATACATACATACATACATGGATAGATAGATAGATAGATAGATAGATAGATAGATAGATAGATAGATAGATAGATAGATAGATAGATAGATAGATAGATAGATAGACAGACAGATAGATAGATACATACATACATACATGGATAGATAGATAGATAGATAGATAGATAGATAGATAGATAGATAGATAGATAGATAGACAGATAGATAGATAGATACATACATACATGGATAGATAGATAGATAGATAGATAGATAGATAGATAGATAGATAGATAGATAGATAGATAGATAGATAGATAGATACATACATACATACATACATACATACATACATGCATGGATAGATAGATAGATAGATACATACATACATAGATAGATAGATAGATACATACATACATACATACATAGATAGATAGATAGATAGATAGATAGATAGATAGATAGATAGATAGATACATACATACATGGATAGATAGATAGATAGATATATAGATAGATAGATAGATAGATAGATAGATAGATAGATAGATAGATAGATAGATAGATAGATAGATAGATAGATAGAGATAGATACATACATACATACATACATGGATAGATAGATAGATAGATACATGGATAGATAGATACATACATACATACATACATACATGGATATATAGATAGATAGATAGATAGATAGATAGATAGATAGATAGATAGATAGATACATGGATAGATACATACATACATACATACATGGATAGATAGATAGATAGATAGATAGATAGATAGATAGATACATACATACATGGATAGATAGATAGATACATACATACATACATGGATAGATAGATACATACATACATGGATAGATAGATACATACATACATGGATAGATAGATACATACATACATGGATAGATAGATAGATAGATAGATAGATAGATAGATAGATACATACATACATACATACATACATGGATAGATAGATAGATAGATAGATAGATAGATAGATAGATAGATAGATAAACAGATAGACAGATAGATAGATAGATACATACACGGAGAGATAGATAGATACATACATACATACATACATACATGCATGGATAGATAGATAGATAGATAGATAGATAGATAGATACATGTATAGATAGATAGATAGATAGATACATACATACATACTAACATGGATAGATAGATAGATAGATACATACATGGATAGATAGATAGATAGATACATGTATAGATAGATAGATAGATAGATAGATAGATAGATAGATAGATAGATAGATAGATAGATAGATAGACAGATAGATAGATACATACATACATGGATAGATAGATACATACATACATACATGCATGGATAGATAGATACATACATACATACATAAATACATGAATAGATAGATAGATAGATACATACATGGATAGATAGATAGATAGATAGATAGATAGATAGATAGATAGATAGATAGATAGATAGATAGATAGATACATGGATAGATAGATACATACATACATGGATAGATAGATACATACATACATACATGGATAGATAGATAGATAGATAGATAGATAGATAGATAGATAGATAGATAGATAGATAGATAGATACATACATGGATAGATAGATAGATAGATAGATAGATAGATAGATAGATAGATAGATAGATAGATAGATAGATAGATAGATAGATACATGTATAGATAGATAGATAGATACATACATACATACATACTAACATGGATAGATAGATAGATAGATACATACATGGATAGATAGATAGATAGATACATGTATAGATAGATAGATAGATAGATAGATAGATAGATAGACAGATAGACAGATAGATAGATACATACATACATGGATAGATAGATACATACATACATACATGCATGGATAGATAGATACATACATACATACATAAATACATGAATAGATAGATAGATACATACATACATACATACATACATACATACATAGATACATGGATAGATAGATAGATACATACATGGATAGATAGATAGATAGATAGATAGATAGATAGATAGATAGATAGATACATACATACATACATACATACATGGATAGATAGATAGATAGATAGATAGATAGATAGATAGATAGATAGACAGACAGATAGATAGATACATACATACATACATGGATAGATAGATAGATAGATAGATAGATAGATAGATAGATAGATAGATAGATAGATAGATAGATAGATAGATAGATAGATAGACAGATAGATAGATAGATACATACATACATGGATAGATAGATAGATAGATAGATAGATAGATAGATAGATACATACATACATACATACATACATACATGCATGGATAGATAGATAGATAGATACATACATACATAGATAGATAGATAGATAGATACATACATACATACATAGATAGATAGATAGATAGATAGATAGATAGATAGATAGATAGATAGATAGATAGATAGATAGATACATACATACATACATGGATAGATAGATAGATAGATATATAGATAGATAGATAGATAGATAGATAGATAGATAGATAGATAGATAGATAGATAGATAGATAGATAGATAGAGATAGATACATACATACATACATACATGGATAGATAGATAGATAGATACATGGATAGATAGATACATACATACATACATACATACATGGATATATAGATAGATAGATAGATAGATAGATAGATAGATAGATAGATAGATAGATAGATAGATAGATAGATAGATAGATACATGGATAGATACATACATACATACATACATGGATAGATAGATAGATAGATAGATAGATACATACATACATACATACATACATGGATAGATAGATAGATACATACATACATACATGGATAGATAGATACATACATACATGGATAGATAGATACATACATACATGGATAGATAGATACATACATACATGGATAGATAGATAGATAGATAGATAGATAGATAGATAGATAGATAGATAGATAGATAGATAGATAGATACATACATACATACATGGATAGATAGATAGATAGATAGATAGATAGATAGATAGATAGATAGATAGATAGATAGATAGATAAACAGATAGACAGATAGATAGATAGATACATACACGGAGAGATAGATAGATACATACATACATACATACATACATGCATGGATAGATAGATAGATAGATAGATAGATAGATAGATAGATAGATAGATAGATAGATAGATAGATAGATACATGTATAGATAGATAGATAGATAGATACATACATACATACTAACATGGATAGATAGATAGATAGATACATACATGGATAGATAGATAGATAGATACATGTATAGATAGATAGATAGATAGATAGATAGATAGATAGATAGATAGATAGATAGATAGATAGATAGACAGATAGATAGATACATACATACATGGATAGATAGATACATACATACATACATGCATGGATAGATAGATACATACATACATACATAAATACATGAATAGATAGATAGATAGATACATACATGGATAGATAGATAGATAGATAGATAGATAGATAGATAGATAGATAGATACATGGATAGATAGATACATACATACATGGATAGATAGATACATACATACATACATGGATAGATAGATAGATAGATAGATAGATAGATAGATAGATAGATAGATAGATAGATAGATAGATAGATAGATACATGGATAGATAGATAGATAGATAGATAGATAGATAGATAGATAGATAGA
>CM055123.1:2794275-2796775 GCA_029206835.1 Rana muscosa | reverse complement strand
CATGGATATATAGATAGATAGATAGATAGATAGATAGATAGATACATACATACATACATACATAGATAGATAGATGCATACATACATACATACATACATGGATAGATAGATAGATACATACATACATACATGGATAGATAGATAGATAGATACATACATACATACATACATGGATACATACATGGATGGATAGATAGATAGATAGATAGATAGATAGATACATACATACATACATGGATAGATAGATAGATAGATACATACATACATGGATAGATAGATAGATACATACATACATACATACATGGATAGATAGATAGATAGATAGATAGATAGATAGATAGATAGATAGATAGATAGATACATACATACATGGATAGATAGATACATACATACATACATACATGGATAGATAGATACATACATACATACATACATACATACATGGATAGATAGATAGATAGATACATACATACATACATACATGGATAGATAGATAGATAGATAGATAGATAGATAGATAGATAGATAGATAGATAGATACATACATACATACATACATACATACATACATGGATAGATAGATAGATAGATAGATAGATAGATAGATAGATAGATAAACAGATAGACAGATAGATAGATAGATACATACATACATACATACATACATGCATGGATAGATAGATAGATACATACATACATACATACATGGATAGATAGATAGATAGATAGATAGATAGATAGATAGATAGATAGATAGATAGATAGATACATGTATAGATAGATAGATAGATACATACATACATGGATAGATAGATAGATAGATACATACATGGATAGATAGATAGATAGATAGATACATGTATAGATAGATAGATAGATAGATAGATAGATAGATAGATAGATAGATAGATAGACAGATAGACAGATAGATAGATACATACATACATACATACATACATACATGGATAGATAGATAGATAGATAGATAGATAGATAAACAGATAGACAGATAGATAGATACATACATACACGGAGAGATAGATACATACATACATACATACATACATACATGCATGGATAGATAGATAGATACATACATACATACATGGATAGATAGATAGATAGATAGATAGATAGATAGATAGATAGATAGATAGATAGATACATGTATAGATAGATAGATAGATAGATAGATAGATACATACATACTAACATGGATAGATAGATAGATAGATAGATACATACATGGATAGATAGATAGATAGATACATGTATAGATAGATAGATAGATAGATAGATAGATAGATAGATAGATAGATAGATAGATAGATAGATAGATAGATAGATAGATAGATAGACAGATAGATACATACATACATGGATAGATAGATACATACATACATACATACATGCATGGATAGATAGATACATACATACATACATAAATACATGAATAGATAGATAGATAGATAGATACATACATACATACATACATACATACATACATAGATAGATACATGGATAGATAGATAGATACATACATGGATAGATAGATAGATAGATAGATAGATAGATAGATAGATAGATAGATAGATAGATAGATAGATACATGGATAGATAGATACATACATACATGGATAGATAGATACATACATACATACATGGATAGATAGATAGATAGATAGATAGATAGATAGATAGATAGATAGATAGATACATACATACATGGATAGATAGATAGATAGATAGATAGATAGATAGATAGATAGATAGATAGATAGATAGATAGATAGATAGATAGACAGATAGACAGATAGATAGATAGATAGATAGATACATACATGGATAGATAGATAGATGGATGGATAGATAGATAGATAGATAGATAGATAGATAGATAGATAGATAGATAGATAGATAGATACATACATACATACATACATGCATGGATAGATAGATAGATAGATAGATACATACATAGATAGATAGATAGATACATACATACATGGATAGATAGATAGATAGATAGATAGATAGATAGATAGATAGATAGATAGATAGATAGATAGATAGATAGATAGAGATAGATACATACATACATACATACATGGATAGATAGATAGATAGATAGATAGATAGATAGATAGATAGACAGATAGACAGATAGATAGATAGATAGATACATACATACATGGATAGATAGATAGATAGATAGATAGATAGATAGATAGATAGATAGATAGATAGATAGATAGATACATACATACATGCATGGATAGATAGATAGATACATACATACATACATACATAGATAGATAGATAGATAGATAGATACATACATACATACATACATAGATAGATAGATAGATACATACATACATGGATAGATAGATAGATAGATAGATAGATAGATAGATAGATAGATAGATAGATACATACATACATACATACATACATACATACATGGATAGATAGATAGATAGATAGATACATGGATAGA
>CM055123.1:2779275-2786775 GCA_029206835.1 Rana muscosa | reverse complement strand
TAGATATATAGATAGATACATACATACATACATATATACATGGATAGATACATACATACATACATACATGGATAGATAGATAGATAGATACATACATACATACATATATGGATAGATAGATAGATACATACATACATACATACATATAGGACAGATAGATAGATAGATAGATACATGGATAGATAGATACATACATACATACATGCATACATACATGGATAGAAAGATAGATACATACATGGATAGATAGATAGATAGATAGATAGATAGATAGATAGATAGATAGATAGATAGATACATACATGGATAGATACATACATACATGCATACATACATGGATAGATAGATAGATAGATAGATAGATAGATAGATAGATAGATAGATAGATACATGGATAGATAGATAGATACATACATACATACATAGATAGATAGATAGATAGAGATAGATAGATACATGTATAGATAGATAGATAGATAGATAGATAGATAGATAGATACATACATACATACATACATACATACATGGATAGATAGATCGATAGATAGATAGATAGATAGATAGATAGATAGATAGATAGATAGATACATACAAACATACATACATACATGGATAGATAGATAGATAGATACATACATACATAGATAGATAGATAGATAGATAGATAGATAGATAGATAGATAGATAGATAGATAGATAGATACATACATACATATATACATACATGGATAGATAGATAGATACATACATACATACATGGATAGATAGAAACATACATACATGGATAGATAGATAGATAGATACATACATACATGGATAGATAGATACATACATACATACATACATACATACATACATACATACATACATGGATAGATAGATAGATACATACATACATACATACATACATAGATACATGGATAGATAGATAGATAGATAGATAGATAGATAGATAGATAGATACATACATGGATAGATACATACATACATACATACATGGATAGATAGATACATACATACATGGATAGATAGATACATACATGGATAGATACATACATACATACATACATACATGGATAGATAGATAGATACATACATACATACATACATATATGGATAGATAGATAGATAGATACATATAGGATAGATAGATAGATAGATAGATAGATAGATACATGGATAGATAGATACATACATACATACATACATACATGGATAGATAGATAGATACATACATACATGGATAGATAGATAGATAGATAGATACATACATGGATAGATACATACATACATACTTACATGGATAGATAGATAGATAGATAGATAGATAGATAGATAGATAGATAGATAGATAGATACATACATACATACATACATACATACATACATGGATAGATAGATAGATAGATAGATAGATAGATAGATAGATAGATAGATACATGGATAGATACATACATACATACATACATACATGGATAGATAGATACATACATACATACATGTATACATGCATACATGGATAGATACATACATACATACATACATACATACATGGATAGATAGATAGATACATACATACATACATACATACATACATGTACATACATACATAGATAGATAGATAGATAGATAGATAGATAGATAGATAGATAGATAGATAGATAGATAGACAGATAGCTAGATAGATAGATAGATAGATACATACATACATACATACATGGATAGATAGATAGATACATACATACATACATACATGGATACATACATACATGGATGGATAGATAGATAGATACATACATACATACATACATGGATAGATAGATACATACATACATAGATAGATACATACATACATACATGGATAGATAGATAGATAGATAGATAGATAGATAGATAGATAGATAGATAGATAGATACATACATACATACATACATACATGGATAGATAGATAGATACATACATACATACATACATACATAGATAGATAGATACACACATACATACATGGATAGATAGATAGATACATACATACATACATGGATAGATAGATACATACATACATACTTACATGGATACATACATGGATGGATAGATAGATAGATAGATAGATAGATAGATAGATAGATACATACATACATACATACATACATACATGGATAGATAGATACATACATGGATAGATAGATAGATAGATACATACATACATATATACATACATACATGGATAGATAGATAGATACATACATACATACATGGATAGATAGATAGATAGATACATACATACATACATACATACATGGATAGATAGATACATACATACATACATACATACATGGATAGATAGATACATACATACATACATACATACATACATGGATAGATAGATAGATAGATAGATAGATAGATAGATAGATAGATAGATAGATAGATAGATAGATAAACAGATAGACAGATAGATAGATAGATACATACACAGAGAGATAGATAGATACATACATACATACATACATGCATGGATAGATAGATAGATACATACATACATACATGGATAGATAGATAGATAGATAGATAGATAGATAGATAGATAGATACATACATGGATAGATAGATACATACATACATGGATACATACATGGATGGATGGATAGATAGATAGATAGATAGATAGATAGATAGATAGATAGATAGATAGATAGATAGATACATACATACATGGATAGATAGATAGATACATACATACATACATACATACATACATACATGCATGGATAGATAGATACATACATACATGGATAGATAGATAGATAGATAGATAGATAGATAGATAGATAGATAGATAGATAGATAGATAGATAGATAGATAGATAGATACATGTATAGATAGATAGATAGATAGATAGATAGATAGATAGATAGATAGATAGATAGATAGATAGATAGATAGATAGATAGATACATACATACATGGATAGATAGATAGATAGATAGATAGATAGATAGATAGATAGATAGATAGATAGATAGATAGATAGATAGATACATACATGGATAGATAGATAGATAGATACATGGATAGATAGATAGATAGATAGATAGATAGATAGATAGATAGATAGATAGATAGATAGATAGATAGATAGATACATGTATAGATACATACATACATACATACATGGATAGATAGATACATACATACATACATACATGGATAGATAGATACATACATACATGGATACATACATACATGGATAGATAGATACATACATACATACATACATACATACATGGATAGATAGATAGATAGATACATACATACATACATACATGGATAGATAGATAGATAGATAGATAGATAGATAGATAGATAGATAGATAGATAGATAGATAGATAGATACATACATACATACATACATACAAACATGGATAGATAGATACATACATACATGGATAGATACATACATACATGGATAGATAGATAGATAGATAGATAGATAGATAGATAGATACATACATACATGGATAGATAGATACATACATACATACATGGATAGATAGATAGATAGATACATACATACATACATACATACATGGATAGATAGATAGATAGATAGATAGATACATACATACAGGGATAGATAGATACATACATACATACATACATGGATAGATAGATAGATAGATAGATACATACATGGATAGATAGATACATACATACATACATGGATAGATACATACATACATGGATAGATAGATACATACATACATGGATAGATAGCTAGATAGATACATACATACATGGATCGATACATACATACATACAAACATACATATGATGGATAGATACATACATACATACATACATGGATAGATAGATAGATAGATATATAGATAGATACATACATACATACATACATACATGGATAGATACATACATACATACATACATGGATAGATAGATAGATAGATAGATACATACATACATATAGGATAGATAGATAGATAGATAGATAGATAGATAGATAGATAGATAGATAGATAGATACATGGATAGATAGATACATACATACATACATACATGCATACATACATGGATAGAAAGATAGATACATACATGGATAGATAGATAGATAGATACATACATACATGGATAGATAGATGCATACATACATACATACATACATGGATAGATAGATACATACATACATGGATAGATAGATAGATAGATAGATAGATAGATAGATAGATAGATAGATAGATAGATAGATAGATAGATACATATATACATACATGGATAGATAGATAGATAAATACATACATACATACATACATGGATAGATAGATAGATAGAAACATACATACATACATACATACATACATGGATAGATAGATAGATAGATAGATAGATACATACATAGATAGATAGATAGATACATACATACATACATACATACATACATACATACATACATGGATAGATAGATAGATAGATAGATAGATACATACATACATACATACATACATAGATACATGGATAGATAGATAGATAGATAGATAGATAGATAGATAGATAGATAGATAGATAGATACATACATACATACATGAATAGATACATACATACATACATACATGGATAGATAGATACATACATACATACATGGATAGATAGATAGATACATACATACATACATACATATATGGATAGATAGATAGATAGATAGATAGATACATACATACATATAGGATAGATAGATAGAAAGATAGATAGATAGATAGATAGATAGATAGATAGATAGATAGATAGATACATGGATAGATAGATACATACATACATACATGCATACATACATGGATAGATAGATAGATAGATACATACATACATGGATAGATAGATAGATAGATAGATAGATAGATAGATAGATACATGGATAGATAGATACATACATACATACATACATACATACATGGATAGGTAGATACATACATACATACATACATGTATACATGCATACATGGATAGATACATACATACATACATACATACATGGATAGATAGATACATACATACATACATGGATAGATAGATATATACATACATGGATAGATACATACATACATACATGGATACATACATACATGGATAGATAGATAGATACATACATACATACATGGATAGATAGATAGATAGATACATACGTACATACATGGATAGATAGATAGATACATAGATACATACATACATACATACATACAAACATGGAGAGATAGATACATACATATATGGATAGATACATACATACATGGATAGATAGATAGATAGATAGATACATACATACATACATGGATAGATAGATACATACATACATGGATAGATAGATAGATAGATACATACATACATACATACATACATGGATAGATAGATAGATAGATACATACATACATGGATAGATAGATAGATACATACATACATACATACATGGATAGATAGATACATACATACATACATGGATAGATAGATAGATAGATACATACATACATACATACATACATGGATAGATAGATAGATACATACATACATGGATAGATAGATACATACATACATACATACATGGATAGATAGATAGATAGATAGATACATACATGGATAGATAGATACATACATACATACATACATACATACATACATGGATAGATAGATACATACATACATGGATAGATAGATACATACATACATGGATAGATAGCTAGATAGATACATACATACATGGATCGATACATACATACATACAAACATACATATGATGGATAGATACATACATACATACATACATACATGGATAGATAGATAGATATATAGATAGATAGATACATACATACATACATACATACATGGATAGATACATACATACATACATACATGGATAGATAGATAGATAGATACATACATACATACATACATATATGGATAGATAGATAGATACATACATACATACATATAGGATAGATAGATAGATAGATAGATAGATAGATACATGGATAGATAGATACATACATACATACATGCATACATACATGGATAGAAAGATAGATACATACATGGATAGATAGATAGATAGATAGATAGATAGATAGATAGATAGATAGATAGATAGATAGATAGATACATACATGGATAGATAGATGCATACATACATACATACATACATGGATAGATAGATACATACATACATGGATAGATAGATAGATAGATAGATAGATAGATAGATAGATAGATAGATAGATAGATAGATAGATAGATAGATAGATAGATACATACATATATACATACATGGATAGATAGATAGATACATACATACATACATACATACATGGATAGATAGATAGATAGATAGATAGATAGATAGAAACATACATACATACATGGATAGATAGATACATACATACATACATGGATAGATAGATAGATAGATACATACATACATACATACATGGATAGATAGATACATACATACATACATGGATAGATAGATAGATACATACATACATACATACATACATACATGGATAGATAGATAGATACATACATACATGGATAGATAGATACATACATACATACATACATGGATAGATAGATAGATACATACATACATGGATAGATAGATACATACATACATACATACATACATACATACATGGATAGATAGATACATACATACATGGATAGATAGATAGATAGATAGATAGATAGATAGATAGATAGATAGATAGATAGATACATGGATAGATAGATAGATACATACATACATACATACATACATACATACATACATGGATAGATAGATAGATAGATAGATAGATACATACATACATACATACATGGATAGATAGATACATACATACATACATGGATAGATAGATAGATAGATAGATAGATACATACACACATACATACATACATGGATAGATAGATAGATACATACATACATGGATAGATAGATACATACATACATACATACATGGATAGATAGATAGATAGATACATACATGGATAGATAGATACATACATACATACATACATACATACATACATGGATAGATAGATACATACATACATGGATAGATAGATGCATACATACATGGATAGATAGCTAGATAGATACATACATACATGGATCGATACATACATACATACAAACATACATATGATGGATAGATACATACATACATACATACATACATACATGGATAGATAGATAGATATATAGATAGATACATACATACATACATACATACATACATACATGGATAGATACATACATACATACATACATGGATAGATAGATAGATAGATACATACATACATACATATATGGATAGATAGATAGATAGATACATACATACATATAGGATAGATAGATAGATAGATAGATAGATAGATAGATAGATAGATACATGGATAGATAGATACATACATACATACATGCATACATACATGGATAG
>CM055123.1:2754275-2771775 GCA_029206835.1 Rana muscosa | reverse complement strand
TTCCAGAGACACTCGGACTTTCCACCCTAAGACCAGACCATCCCCAGGGGCGGATAAGAGGATTCCAAGGGGTAAGGGTGGAGAGAGTGAGAGGGTGGGAGCTCTACCCCAAGTTTGGCGAGAACAGCCTGGGAAATCAGCGGCTCAAGAGGCGGCAAGAAGGATCGTTTGCTACCGCTGCCGGCAAGCGGGACATATTGCAGCCAATTGCCCGGTTGTGGAGGAACCCATGCAGTGTGACTTTCTGACGGGCAGACGTCAGTCGCTGTGTGCGACAGTCGCATGCACTGCCATTCGAGGAACTGAGAAACATTTATGCAAAATGTGTGTTAATGGTAGAAATGTTGTGGTATTGCTGGATTCAGGTAGCCTTGTGACCCTGATAAAGGCTGAGTTAGTTAAAACAGAGGTCTCTGGGAATAGCAAGGTAGCTGTTATTTGTGTGCATGGGGACACCCGAGAGTATCCAGTGACTACAGTGTGTTTCGAGACCCCCAAAGGTACCCTCTCTCATCCAGTGGGCTTAGTATCTCAGTTACCGCATGACGCCATTGTGGGAAGGGATTTTCCGAAGTTCTGGGAACTGTGGGATGATCCTGAGCCCCTCACTGGTGCCCCTATGTACCAGGAATGTGATAGCCAGAACTCCCCTGAGAGTGGTGAGGACTCTCCGGAATTTCCCTTATCAGTATTGGCAGGGGAGACTCAAGAAACTGGAGAGGAGCCCACCTCCTCAGACGAAAACCTACCGTCTGTGGAGTTTTCTGATCTTGAGGTTCACAGGGAAAACTTTGCCACAGAACAGTTGAAAGACCCCGCCCTAATAAAGGCACGGGAAAACGTAGTGAAAATAGATGGCGAGTTAGTGAACCCAGATAATACCTGCACTTACCCATACTTCAGCGTAGAGAAGGACCTACTGTATCGGGTGGCAAAAAGGGCAGAAGAAACCGTTGAGCAGCTTGTGGTGCCCAAACCTTACAGGAAGTTGGTGTTGGAGTTGGCCCATGGGCACATTCTTGGAGGTCATCTGGGGACAGAGAAAACCCGAGAGAGGGTATTACAGAGATTCTATTGGCCGGGGGTGATGAAGGACGTAGAAAATTATTGTTCCTCCTGCCCTGTGTGTCAGAGGTTGGCCCCGATGCCACATTTCCGTAGCCCGCTGGTCCCTCTACCCATCATTGAGGTCCCGTTTGAGAGGATCGCCATGGATTTGGTAGGTCCTATAATCAAGTCCGCTAGGGGGCACCAGTACATATTAGTTATAATGGACTATGCCACCCGTTATCCAGAAGCGATCCCTCTCCGAAATACCTCGGCCAAAACCATAGCCAAAGAGCTATCTCTTGTTTTTAGCCGGGTGGGTATTTGTAAAGAACTGCTTACGGACCAAGGTACACCCTTTATGTCCCGGGTTATGAAAGAGCTGTGTAAATTGTTCAAAGTGACGCAATTGCGTACGTCTGTGTATCACCCCCAAACCGATGGGCTGGTTGAAAGATTCAACAAAACCCTAAAACAAATGTTGAAGAAAGTGGTGGATAGAGATGGAAAGGATTGGGACTGTTTACTTCCTTATTTGATGTTTGCTATTAGGGAGGTGCCCCAATCCTCTACGGGATTCTCCCCCTTTGAGTTACTGTATGGGAGACACCCAAGAGGGCTGTTGGATATTGCCAAGGAAACTTGGGAAAGTGAGAGTTCTCCCCACAGGAGTGTGATTGAGCATGTCGCCCTGATGCAAGATCGAATTGCACAGGTAATGCCCATCGTGAAGGAACATTTGGCCCAAGCGCAGTTGGCACAGCAGAGAGTGTACAACCGTGGAGCCAAGACCCGTACCTTTTCCCCGGGGGATAGGATATTGGTACTTGTCCCTACGGTTGAAAGTAAATTCCTTGCCAAATGGCAAGGCCCCTACGAGATAATGGAAAAAGTGAGCGAAGTGAATTACAAGGTCAGACAACCAGGAAGGCGAAAGCCCGAACAGATCTATCACGTTAATCTGTTGAAAGCCTGGAGGGATAGAGAGTCCCTAGTCGCAGACACTTGGTCACCAGCTCAAACTGGTTGCGTGATTCCTGAGGTTGGAATAGCAGCCACCTTGTCACAACCCCAACAACAGGAGGTTAAGGAGTTTGTGCTTCGCAACAAGGAGGTATTCTCTGAGCTGCCGGGACAAACATCTGGGGTAGAGCATGACATCATTACCCCGCCCGGTGAAAGGGTGAAGTTAAAACCCTATCGGATCCCAGAGGCTCGACGGGAGGCAATACGGGAGGAAGTACAGAAAATGCTGAACTTAGGGGTGATAGAGGAGTCCCAAAGTGATTGGTCTAGTCCCATCGTGTTGGTGCCTAAACCGGATGGGAGCTGGCGATTTTGTAACGATTTTCGTCAGTTGAACAAAGTTACAAAATTTGACACCTACCCCATGCCACGTATAGATGAGTTGATCGACCGGCTGGGAACAGCCCGATACATGACGACTCTTGACCTCACAAAAGGGTATTGGCAAATCCCCCTGGCCAAGTCGGCCAAAGAGAAAACCGCATTTGTAACCCCAGACGGGGCGTTCCAATATAAAAGAATGCCGTTCGGGTTACAGAATGCGCCGGCCACATTCCAGCGGAAAATGGACCAGATGCTGAGGCCCCATCGGAAGTATGCTGCGGCTTACCTGGATGACGTAATTGTCCATAGCACAGATTGGGCCTCACATCTGCCAAAAGTGCAAGCAGTCCTGGACTCTGTTCGGGAAGCGGGGTTTACGGCTAACCCCAAGAAGTGTACCATTGGGCAGGAGGAGGACAAATATCTTGGGTACACCATTGGGAGGGGAGTAATAAAACCCCAACTCAACAAAGTCGAGGCCATCCAGAGTTGGCCACGTCCCAACAGCAAGAAGCAGGTACGAGCCTTTCTGGGAATCGCTGGGTATTATCGGCGATTCATTCCCCACTTTGCTTCTAAGGCTGTGCCCCTAACCAACCTGACGAAGGGGAAAGGGTCGGTCATGATTAAATGGACCCCCGAGGCTGAGGCAGCATTCCAGTTCTTGAAACAAGCCTTATGTAGCCAGCCAGTGTTGTACTCACCCGACTTCTCTAAAGACTTTGTCGTACAAAGTGATGCGTCAGATGTGGGGTTAGGAGCAGTATTGTCCCAGGTCTGGAACGGGGAAGAGCACCCAGTCATTTACCTCAGCAGGAAGTTGAAGTCCCATGAGGTAAATTACGCCACCGTTGAAAAGGAGTGCTTAGCGGTGAAGTGGGCTCTAGATTCCCTTCGGTACTACCTGCTAGGTAGGCACTTTGACATGGTTACGGATCACGCTCCGTTAAAGTGGATGGCTCAAAACAAGGAAACAAATAGAAGAGTGAATAGGTGGTTCCTGGCCCTCCAGGAATTCAACTTCACAGTAAAGCATCGCCCTGGCGTTCAAATGGGGAATGTGGATGCTTTGTCTCGAGTACATGAATGCCTGATTGCTGGTGTTCCAACCCCGAGGTTAAAACAAGAGGGGGGGGTATGTGACAGCAGGAAGGTAAAGTCACCTGGTTGCATCCAGGGGGGTAGATATATTTCGCCCAGATTTAGGCTTTACGCCGACTTATACAACTAGGTGGAGAGTTGTATAAGGCTAGTGGGCTCATGGATGACTCATACCTCTAGGGAGAGGGCTGGGCGTCGTACAGACAGGGAGTTGATGAGGCCAGCTGAAGCTTGTCAGCTCATTTAGGCCTCTATAAGAACTCCCAGCTTCATTAGATGGTAGCTCATGCCTGGAACCAGACCTGTGTGGACTGTCTAGGGAGAGTGAACCCCTGTGCGGTGAGGCAAAGCCTGTGTGGCTATTTGTTTGGACTTTTACTAAACCAGGGACTTAGGGACTAGGACAGCACTAGGCTGATCCCAGTTGTTAGTTAGGAAACCTGTATGTTTAGTCAGAGGTCAACTTGACCAGGATTTATTTTGGTTATGTTTCTTTTGCTTTGCTGTGTTTTGTCACTGTAAATAGAAAATAAACCGCACCTTTTTTTTGATTTTGAAAACCACAACCTCCGTTTGCTGGGCCTGTTTTGTGTGGGGAGCCCATCCCGGGGGTCACACACACCCGCTGCCGAGCTAACCCCCTCACAATAGATACATACATACATACATACATACATACATGGATAGATAGATACATACATACATGGATAGATAGATACATACATACATGGATAGATAGCTAGATAGATACATACATACATACAAACATACATATGATGGATAGATACATACATGCATACATACATACATGGATAGATAGATAGATATATAGATAGATACATACATACATACATACATACATACATGGATAGATACATACATACATACATACATGGATAGATAGATAGATACATACATACATACATACATATATGGATAGATAGATAGATAGATACATACATACATATAGGATAGATAGATAGATAGATAGATACATGGATAGATAGATACATACATACATACATGCATACATACATGGATAGAAAGATAGATACATACATGGATAGATAGATAGATAGATAGATAGATAGATACATGTATAGATAGATAGATACATACATACATACATACATACATACATAAATACATACATACATACATACATAAATACATACATACATACATACATAGATAGATAGATAGACAGATAGATACATACATACATGGATAGATAGATAGATAAATAGATAGATAGATAGATAGATACATACATAAATACATACATACATACATAGATAGATAGATAGACAGATAGATACATACATACATGGATAGATAGATAGATAGATAGATAGATAGATAGATAGATAGATAGATAGATAGATAGATAGATAGATACATACATACATACATACATACATAGATAGATAGATAGATAGATACATGGATAGATAGATAGATAGATACATACATACATACATGGATAGATAGATACATACATACATACATGGATAGATAGATAGATACATACATACATACATAGATAGATAGATAGATAGATACATGGATAGATAGATAGATAGATACATACATACATACATGGATAGATAGATACATACATACATACATGGATAGATAGATAGAAACATACATACATACATACATACATGGATAGATAGATACATACATACATGGATAGATAGATATATGCATGCATACATACATACATACATGGATAGATAGATAGATAGATAGATAGATAGATAGATAGATAGATAGATAGATAGATAGATAGATAGACAGATAGATAGATACATACATACATACATGGATAGATAGATACATACATACATGGATAGATAGATAGATAGATAGATAGATAGATAGATAGATAGCTACATACATACATACATACATACATACATGGATAGATAGATACATACATACATACATACATACATACATACATGGATAGATAGATAGATAGATACATACATACATACATACATACATACATACATAGATACATGGATAGATAGATAGATAGATAGATAGATAGATAGATAGATAGATAGATAGATAGATAGATAGATAGATAGATACATACATAAATACATACATGGATAGATACATACATACATACATGGATAGATACATACATACATACATGGATAGATAGATACATACATACATGGATACATACATACATACATACATACATGGATAGATACATACATACATATATGGATAGATAGGTAGATACATACATACATACATACATACATATATACATACATGGATAGATAGATAGATACATACATACATACATATATGGATAGATAGATACATACATACATGGATAGATAGATAGATAGATAGATAGATAGATAGATAGATAGATAGATAGATAGATACATGGATAGATACATACATACATACATACATACATACATACATACATGGATAGATAGATAGATAGATAGATAGATAGATAGATAGATAGATAGATAGATAGATAGATAGATAGATAGATACATACATACATACATGGATAGATAGATACATACATACATGGATAGATAGATAGATAGATAGATAGATAGATAGATAGATAGATAGATAGATAGATAGATAGATACATGGATAGATACATACATACATACATACATACATGGATAGATAGATACATACATACATGGATAGATAGATACATACATACATGGATAGATACATACATACATACATGGATAGATAGATAGATACATACATACATACATACATATATGGATAGATAGATAGATAGATAGATACATACATATAGGATAGATAGATAGATAGATAGATACATGGATAGATACATACATACATACATGCATACATACATGGATAGATAGATAGATACATACATACATACATGGATAGATAGATAGATAGATAGATAGATAGATAGATAGATAGATAGATAGATAGATACATGTATAGATACATACATACATACATGGATAGATAGATAGATACATACACACATACATGCATACATGGATAGATACATACATACATACATACATACATACATGGATAGATGCATACATACATACATGGATAGATAGATACATACATACATACATGGATAGATAGATAGATAGATAGATAGATAGATAGATACATACATACATACATACATACATACATATATACATACATGTATGTACATACATACATAGATAGATAGATAGATAGATACATACATACATACATACATGGATAGATAGATACATACATACATGGATAGATAGATAGTTACATACATACATACATGGATAGATAGATAGATAGATACATACATACATACAAACATGGATAGATAGATACATACATACATGGATAGATACATACATACATGGATAGATAGATAGATAGATACATACATACATACATATATGGATAGATACATACATACATACATACATACATGGATAGATAGATAGATACATACATACATGGATAGATAGATAGATAGATAGATAGATAGATAGATAGATAGATAAATAGATAGATACATACATACATACATGGATAGATAGATACATACATACATACATGCATACATACATACATACATGGATAGATAGATAGATAGATACATACATACATACATATATGGATAGATAGATAGATAGATAGATAGATAGATACATACATACATACATATAGGATAGATAGATAGATAGATAGATAGATAGATAGATAGATAGATACATGGATAGATAGATACATACATACATACATACATGCATACATACATGGATAGATAGATAGATACATACATACATACATACATGGATAGATAGATAGATAGATAGATAGATAGATAGATAGATAGATAGATAGATAGATACATGTATAGATATATAGATAGATAGATAGATAGATAGATAGATAGATAGATAGATAGATAGATACATACATACATACATGCATACATACATGGATAGATAGATAGATACATACATACATACATACATACATGGATAGATAGATAGATAGATAGATAGATAGATAGATAGATAGATACATGGATAGATACATACATACATACATACATACATACATACATACATGGATAGATAGATAGATAGATAGATAGATAGATAGATAGATAGATAGATAGATAGATACATGGATAGATACATACATACATACATACATACATACATACATACATGGATAGATAGATAGATAGATAGATAGATAGATAGATAGATACATACATACATACATGGATAGATAGATACATACATACATGGATAGATAGATAGATAGATAGATAGATAGATAGATAGATAGATAGATAGATAGATAGATAGATAGATAGATAGATAGATACATGGATAGATACATACATACATACATGGATAGATAGATACATACATACATGGATAGATAGATACATACATACATGGATAGATACATACATACATACATGGATAGATAGATAGATACATACATACATACATACATATATGGATAGATAGATAGATAGATAGATACATACATATAGGATAGATAGATAGATAGATAGATACATGGATAGATACATACATACATACATGCATACATACATGGATAGATAGATAGATACATACATACATACATGGATAGATAGATAGATAGATAGATAGATAGATAGATAGATAGATACATGTATAGATACATACATACATACATGGATAGATAGATAGATAGATACATACACACATACATGCATACATGGATAGATACATACATACATACATACATACATACATGGATAGATGCATACATACATACATGGATAGATAGATACATACATACATACATGGATAGATAGATAGATAGATAGATAGATAGATAGATAGATAGATAGATACATACATACATACATACATACATATATACATACATGTATGTACATACATACATAGATAGATAGATAGATAGATAGATAGATACATACATACATACATACATGGATAGATAGATACATACATACATGGATAGATAGATAGTTACATACATACATACATGGATAGATAGATAGATAGATACATACATACATACAAACATGGATAGATAGATACATACATACATGGATAGATACATACATACATGGATAGATAGATAGATAGATACATACATACATACATATATGGATAGATACATACATACATACATACATACATGGATAGATAGATAGATACATACATACATGGATAGATAGATAGATAGATAGATAGATAGATAGATAGATAGATAGATAAATAGATAGATACATACATACATACATGGATAGATAGATACATACATACATACATGCATACATACATACATACATGGATAGATAGATAGATAGATACATACATACATACATATATGGATAGATAGATAGATAGATAGATAGATACATACATACATATAGGATAGATAGATAGATAGATAGATAGATAGATAGATAGATACATGGATAGATAGATACATACATACATACATGCATACATACATGGATAGATAGATACATACATACATACATACATACATGGATAGATAGATAGATAGATAGATAGATAGATAGATAGATAGATAGATAGATAGATAGATAGATACATGTATAGATATATAGATAGATAGATAGATAGATAGATAGATAGATAGATAGATAGATAGATAGATAGATAGATAGATAGATACATACATACATACATACATGGATAGATAGATAGATAGATAGATAGATAGATAGATAGATAGATAGATAGATAGATAGATAGATAGATACATACATACATACAAACATGGATAGATACATACATACATACATACATACATGGATAGATAGATACATACATACATGGATAGATAGATAGATAGATACATACATACATACATACATACATGGATAGATACATACATACATACATACATACATACATGGATAGATAGATACATACATACATGGATAGATAGATACATACATACATACATACATGGATAGATAGCTAGATAGATACATACATACATGGATCGATACATACATACATACAAACATACATATGATGGATAGATACATACATACATACATACATACATAGATACATACATACATGCATACATACATGGATAGATAGATAGATACATACATACATACATACATGGATAGATAGATACATACATACATACATGGATAGATAGATAGATACATACATACATGGATAGATAGATACATACATACATACATGGATAGATAGATAGATACATACATACATACATACATACATGGATAGATAGATAGATAGATAGATAGATAGATAGATAGATAGATAGATACATACATACATACATACATACATACATGGATAGATAGATACATACATACATGGATAGATAGATAGATACATACATACATGGATAGATAGATAGATAGATAAATAGATAGATAGATAGATAGATAGATAGATAGATAGATAGATAGATAGATAGATAGATAGATAGATAGATAGATAGATAGATAGATAGATACATACATACATACATGGATAGATAGATAAATAGAAAGATAGATAGATAGATAGATAGATAGATAGATAGATAGATAGATAGATACATGTATAGATAGATAGATAGATAGATACATACATACATACATACATGGATAGATAGATAAATAGATAGATAGATAGGTAGATAGATAGATAGATAGATAGATAGATAGATAGATAGATAGATAGATAGATAGATAGATAGATAGATAGATAGATACATGTATAGATAGATAGATAGATACATACATACATACATACATACATGGATAGATAGATAGATAGATAAATAGATAGATAAATAGATAGATAAATACATACATACATACGTACATAGATAGATAGATAGATAGATAGATAGATAGATAGATAGATAGATAGATAGATACATACATACATACATACATACATACATGGATAGATAGATAGATAGATAGATAGATAGATAGATAGATAGATAGATAGATAGATACATACATACATACATACATGGATAGATAGATAGATACATACATACATGGATAGATAGATAGATACATACATACATACAAACATGGATAGATAGATACATACAAACATGGATAAATAGATAGATACATACATACATGGATAGATACATACAAACATACATACATACATATATACATACATGGATAGATAGATAGATAGATAGATAGATAGATAGATAGATACATACATACATACATACATACATACATGGATAGATAGATACATACATACATACATACATGGATAGATAGATACATACATACATACATGGATAGATAGATACATACATACATACATACATGGATAGATAGATACATACATAGATACATACATACATGGATAGATAGATAGATAGATAGATAGATAGATACATACATACATACATACATACATACATACATACATACATACATGGATAGATAGATAGGTAGATAAATAGATAGATACATACATACATACATGAATAGATAGATAGATAGATAGATAGATAGATAGATAGATAGATAGATAGATAGATAGATAGATAGATAGATACATAGATAGATACATACATACATACATACATACATACATACATGGATAGATAGATACATACATACATGGATAGATAGATAGATAGATACATACATACATACATGGATAGATAGATAGATAGATAGATAGATAGATAGATAGATAGATAGATAGATAGATAGATACATACATACATACATACATGAATAGATAGATAGATAGATAGATAGATAGATAGATAGATAGATAGATAGATAGATAGATAGATAGATAGATAGATAGATAGATAGATAGATAGATAGATACATACATACATGGATAGATAGATAGATACATACATACATACATACATACATGGATAGATAGATAGATAGATACATACATACATACATACATAGATACATGGATAGATAGATAGATAGATAGATAGATAGATAGATAGATAGATAGATAGATACATACATACATACATACATGAATAGATAGATAGATAGATAGATAGATAGATACATACATACATACATGGATAGATAGATACATACATACATACATACAAACATGGATAGATAGATACATACATACATGGATAGATACATACATACATACATACATACATATATGGATAGATAGATACATACATACATACATACATGGATAGATAGATAGATAGATACATACATACATACATGGATAGATAGATAGATAGATAGATAGATAGATAGATAGATAGATAGATACATACATACATACATACATACATACATACATACATGGATAGATAGATAGATACATACATACATACATACATACATACATACATGGATAGATAGATAGATAGATACATACATACATACATAGATACATGGATAGATAGATAGATACATACATACATACATACATGAATAGATAGATAGATAGATAGATACATACATACATGGATAGATAGATAGATACATACATACATACAAACATGGATAGATAGATACATACATACATGGATAGATACATACATACATACATGGATAGATACATACATACATACATACATACATATATGGATAGATAGATACATACATACATACATACATACATACATAGATAGATAGATAGATAGATAGATACATACATACATACATACATACATGGATAGATAGATAGATACATACATACATACATACATACATACATGGATAGATAGATAGATACATACATGGATAGATAGATACATACATACATACATGCATGCATACATACATACATGGATAGATACATACATACATACATACATGGATCGATACATACATACATACAAACATACATATGATGGATAGATACATACATACATACATACATACATGGATAGATAGATAGATAGATAGATACATACATACATACATACATACATGGATAGATAGATACATACATACATACATATAGTGATGAGCCGAACACCCCCGGGTTCGGTTCGCACCAGAACCCGCGAACGGACCGAAAGTTCGCACGAACATTAGAACCCTATTAAATACAATGGATGCGAACGTTCGGATTCTAAAGTGCTAATTATAACGACTATTATCCATATTATTGTCCGAAACAGAGTTTGGGAACCCGGCTTCTGCACCAGGGGACATGTATCAATGCAAAAAGAAGTTTTAAAAACGGACGTTTTCCGGGAGCAGTCATTTTAATGATGCATAAAGTGAAAAAAAGAAAGTCAAATATTCCTTTAAATATTGTACCTGGGGGGTGTCTAAAGTATGCCTGTGAAGTGCCACATGTTTCCCGTGTTTAGAACTGTCCCTGCACAAAATAACATTTCTAAAGGGAAAAAAGCCATTTAAAACTGCTTGCGGCTTTAATGCAATGTCTGGTCCCGGTAATATGGATGAAAATCTTTAGGAAAAATGGCATAGCTACCCCATCAACCCCCCCCTACCCCAGCCCATTACCAGCCCCTTTGGGTCTTGTATGGATATTAAGGGGAACCCCGCACACAAAATAAAAAAGCCCCTATATACTCTGAACAGCCGTATACAGGCGGTGCATACAAGACAGGGACTGTAGGTTTGTTCTTATGTAGAATCTGTTTGTAATTTTGAACAGCTGCATTGTTTAAGTGTAGCTCCATGCCAAATTCCTTTTTTTTTAGCTTTTTGGAAAACATAGGGAACGGTTATCACCCCTGTCACATTTTTTTTGCTGTCTGTGCCCCTGTTCAGAACATTTCACCTCACTTTGCGTCCCAATGACAACTGTTTTTGAAATGTGGTGTTTGTATTGAAACAAGGATTGGTGATAAAGCATCAGTAGAGAGGAGACACCTTTCTCCCATATTAATTCTTACAGGAGAGAATTTTCCTTCCAAGGGGTAGATTTCCTCTCACTTCCTGTTGCCTTCTTCCGTTTGCAAGTAGTAGTAGTTTGTAAGTTGGATGTTTGAAAGTAGGGACCTTCCGTATATACTCTGCAGAAATTGGCCCCTTAGGTGTTGGTGTTGGCACAACACTGAAAGCACTCACAGTTATTCTTGGTGGGTGCTGGAACGCCCTGCTGTCAAGTATAATATCAGGAATTGTAATAACATATAATTGTTGATCAGTGGTAGTAAAAATTGGGCCTTTGATGGTGGTGCTGGTGCCACAACACTGTAAGGCCTGACAGTTACTCTTGGTGGGCGCAGCAATGGTCCCTGCTGTGAATTATTAGATCAATAATTATAATTGCATGCCCCTGTTGAACAGGGGCTGAAAAATTGGGCCTTTGGTGGTGGTGGTGGTGGTGATGGTGGTGCTGGTGGCACAACACTGTAAGGCCTGACAGTTACTCTTGGTGGGCGCAGCAATGGGCCCTGCTGTGAATTATTAGATCAATAATTATAATTGCATGCCCCTGTTGAACAGGGGCTGAAAAATTGGGCCTTTGGTGGTGGTGGTGGTGGTGATGGTGTTGCTGGTGCCACAACACTGTAAGGCCTGACAGTTACTCTTGGTGGGCGCAGCAATGGGCCCTGCTGTGAATTATTAGATCAATAATTATAATTGCATGCCCCTGTTGAACAGGGGCTGAAAAATTGGGCCTTAGGCACTGGTGGCACAACACTGCAACCCCTCACAGATACTGTACTTGGAGCACAGCAATGAGGCCTGTTGCAAAGTATTGCATCAAAAATTTTAATTACACGACCCTGTTAAACAGGGGCTGAAAAATTGGGCCTTAGCCACTGGTGGCGTCACCCATAAACCAAAATGATCTTCCAAGCTATCATCGTTAATCGTATCATTGAGGAGGAGGAGGAGGATAGCCAGACAACATAACAGCACAGGCACTCAGCATCAGCATCAGTCTTGAAGGGATGTGACATTTTAAAATCAATTAGTCTGTTATATCAGCATCTGGTGTGTGGTAGCTGGTGGTGATCCAAGACTGGTTCATCTTGATGAAAGTCAGTCGATCAACCGAGTCGGTGGACAGGCGCACCCTGTGATCCGTGACAAATCCTCCAGCAGCACTGAATGTGCGTTCTGAAAGAACGCTGGATGCAGGACAGGCCAGTAGCTCAATTGCATACTGTGCAAGCTCTGGCCAGTGATCCATCCTCAAGACCCAGTAAGCCAGAGGATTTTCGGTGGGGAAGGTGTCCAAGTCTGACCTTGCCCCTAGGTATTCCTGCACCATGTATATCAGACGCTGGCGATGGTTGCTGGAACCGATCATACTTTGGGGCTGCGGACTAAAGAATTGTCTGAACGCATCGGTCAGACGGCCACCTTCCCCACCGCTCCTTCTTTGACTGCCCGAAGCCTCAGCAACTCGTTGTCCAGGACCAGGAGTTTGTAACCTCCCAGTCTCTGGGAACGCGTTGCACAGACCTTTCTGCAAGGCCTCCCGGAGTTGTCTCATCCTCTGCTCCCTCTGCGACGGTACGATAAGGTCCGCAACCTTACCCTTGTACCGTGGATCAGGGAGAGTGGCCAGCCAGTAATGGTCCCTCTCCTTGATCCGAAGAATACGAGGATCCTTCCGCAGACTTTGCAGGATCAGGGAGGCCATGCAGCGTAGGTTAGCTGAGGCATTCAGTCCGGAGTCCTCTGGGTCACTAAGGACGACATGATCCGCAGCCACCTCCTCCCAGCCACGTACAAGTCCACTGGTTTCTTGGGACTGTAAATCATCCCTAAAAGACTGCTGCTGATGATGCTGAGTGCCAGCCTCCACCTCCATGCTGACACAATCCTCCTCCTCCTCCTCCTCTTCCTGTGCGATGGGTGGGACAGAAGGAACACTGTCTGGGTAAAGAGGGCCTTGAGAGGCAAGGAAGTCCTCCTCTTCCTGCCTCTGTTCTGCCTCAAGTGCCCTGTCCATTATTCCACGCAGCGTGTGCTCCAACAGGTGGACAAGAGGTACAGTGTCACTGATGCATGCACTGTCACTGCTCACCATCCTCGTGGCCTCCTCAAAGGGTGCCAGGACAGTGCATGCATCCCTGATCATGCCCCACTGATAGATAGATAGATAGATAGATAGATAGATACATGTATAGATATATAGATAGATAGATAGATAGATAGATAGATAGATAGATAGATAGATAGATACATACATACATACATGCATACATACATGGATAGATAGATAGATACATACATACATACATACATACATGGATAGATAGATAGATAGATAGATAGATAGATAGATAGATAGATAGATAGATAGATAGATACATGGATAGATACATACATACATACATACATACATACATACATACATGGATAGATAGATAGATAGATAGATAGATAGATAGATAGATAGATAGATAGATAGATAGATAGATACATGGATAGATACATACATACATACATACATACATACATACATACATGGATAGATAGATAGATAGATAGATAGATAGATAGATACATACATACATACATGGATAGATAGATACATACATACATGGATAGATAGATAGATAGATAGATAGATAGATAGATAGATAGATAGATAGATAGATAGATAGATAGATAGATAGATAGATAGATAGATAGATACATGGATAGATACATACATACATACATGGATAGATAGATACATACATACATGGATAGATAGATACATACATACATGGATAGATACATACATACATACATGGATAGATAGATAGATACATACATACATACATACATATATGGATAGATAGATAGATAGATAGATACATACATATAGGATAGATAGATAGATAGATAGATACATGGATAGATACATACATACATACATGCATACATACATGGATAGATAGATAGATACATACATACATACATGGATAGATAGATAGATAGATAGATAGATAGATAGATAGATAGATACATGTATAGATACATACATACATACATGGATAGATAGATAGATAGATACATACACACATACATGCATACATGGATAGATACATACATACATACATACATACATACATGGATAGATGCATACATACATACATGGATAGATAGATACATACATACATACATGGATAGATAGATAGATAGATAGATAGATAGATAGATAGATAGATAGATACATACATACATACATACATACATATATACATACATGTATGTACATACATACATAGATAGATAGATAGATAGATACATACATACATACATACATACATGGATAGATAGATACATACATACATGGATAGATACATACATACATGGATAGATAGATAGATACATACATACATACATACATATATGGATAGATACATACATACATACATACATACATGGATAGATAGATAGATACATACATACATGGATAGATAGATAGATAGATAGATAGATAGATAGATAGATAGATAAATAGATAGATACATACATACATACATGGATAGATAGATACATACATACATACATGCATACATACATACATACATGGATAGATAGATAGATAGATACATACATACATACATATATGGATAGATAGATAGATAGATAGATAGATAGATAGATACATACATACATATAGGATAGATAGATAGATAGATAGATAGATAGATAGATAGATACATGGATAGATAGATACATACATACATACATGCATACATACATGGATAGATAGATACATACATACATACATACATACATGGATAGATAGATAGATAGATAGATAGATAGATAGATAGATAGATAGATAGATAGATAGATAGATAGATAGATAGATACATGTATAGATATATAGATAGATAGATAGATAGATAGATAGATAGATAGATAGATAGATAGATACATACATACATACATACATACATGGATAGATAGATAGATAGATAGATAGATAGATAGATAGATAGATAGATAGATAGATAGATAGATAGATACATACATACAAACATGGATAGATAC
>CM055123.1:2709275-2751775 GCA_029206835.1 Rana muscosa | reverse complement strand
CATACATACATATATGGATAGATAGATACATACATACATACATACATGGATAGATAGATAGATAGATACATACATACATACATGGATAGATAGATAGATAGATAGATAGATAGATAGATAGATAGATAGATACATACATACATACATACATACATACATACATACATGGATAGATAGATAGATACATACATACATACATACATACATACATACATGGATAGATAGATAGATAGATACATACATACATACATAGATACATGGATAGATAGATAGATACATACATACATACATACATGAATAGATAGATAGATAGATAGATACATACATACATGGATAGATAGATAGATACATACATACATACAAACATGGATAGATAGATACATACATACATGGATAGATACATACATACATACATGGATAGATACATACATACATACATACATACATATATGGATAGATAGATACATACATACATACATACATACATACATAGATAGATAGATAGATAGATAGATACATACATACATACATACATACATGGATAGATAGATAGATACATACATACATACATACATACATACATGGATAGATAGATAGATACATACATGGATAGATAGATACATACATACATACATGCATGCATACATACATACATGGATAGATACATACATACATACATACATGGATCGATACATACATACATACAAACATACATATGATGGATAGATACATACATACATACATACATACATGGATAGATAGATAGATAGATAGATACATACATACATACATACATACATGGATAGATAGATACATACATACATACATATAGTGATGAGCCGAACACCCCCGGGTTCGGTTCGCACCAGAACCCGCGAACGGACCGAAAGTTCGCACGAACATTAGAACCCTATTAAATACAATGGATGCGAACGTTCGGATTCTAAAGTGCTAATTATAACGACTATTATCCATATTATTGTCCGAAACAGAGTTTGGGAACCCGGCTTCTGCACCAGGGGACATGTATCAATGCAAAAAGAAGTTTTAAAAACGGACGTTTTCCGGGAGCAGTCATTTTAATGATGCATAAAGTGAAAAAAAGAAAGTCAAATATTCCTTTAAATATTGTACCTGGGGGGTGTCTAAAGTATGCCTGTGAAGTGCCACATGTTTCCCGTGTTTAGAACTGTCCCTGCACAAAATAACATTTCTAAAGGGAAAAAAGCCATTTAAAACTGCTTGCGGCTTTAATGCAATGTCTGGTCCCGGTAATATGGATGAAAATCTTTAGGAAAAATGGCATAGCTACCCCATCAACCCCCCCCTACCCCAGCCCATTACCAGCCCCTTTGGGTCTTGTATGGATATTAAGGGGAACCCCGCACACAAAATAAAAAAGCCCCTATATACTCTGAACAGCCGTATACAGGCGGTGCATACAAGACAGGGACTGTAGGTTTGTTCTTATGTAGAATCTGTTTGTAATTTTGAACAGCTGCATTGTTTAAGTGTAGCTCCATGCCAAATTCCTTTTTTTTTAGCTTTTTGGAAAACATAGGGAACGGTTATCACCCCTGTCACATTTTTTTTGCTGTCTGTGCCCCTGTTCAGAACATTTCACCTCACTTTGCGTCCCAATGACAACTGTTTTTGAAATGTGGTGTTTGTATTGAAACAAGGATTGGTGATAAAGCATCAGTAGAGAGGAGACACCTTTCTCCCATATTAATTCTTACAGGAGAGAATTTTCCTTCCAAGGGGTAGATTTCCTCTCACTTCCTGTTGCCTTCTTCCGTTTGCAAGTAGTAGTAGTTTGTAAGTTGGATGTTTGAAAGTAGGGACCTTCCGTATATACTCTGCAGAAATTGGCCCCTTAGGTGTTGGTGTTGGCACAACACTGAAAGCACTCACAGTTATTCTTGGTGGGTGCTGGAACGCCCTGCTGTCAAGTATAATATCAGGAATTGTAATAACATATAATTGTTGATCAGTGGTAGTAAAAATTGGGCCTTTGATGGTGGTGCTGGTGCCACAACACTGTAAGGCCTGACAGTTACTCTTGGTGGGCGCAGCAATGGGCCCTGCTGTGAATTATTAGATCAATAATTATAATTGCATGCCCCTGTTGAACAGGGGCTGAAAAATTGGGCCTTTGGTGGTGGTGGTGGTGGTGATGGTGGTGCTGGTGGCACAACACTGTAAGGCCTGACAGTTACTCTTGGTGGGCGCAGCAATGGGCCCTGCTGTGAATTATTAGATCAATAATTATAATTGCATGCCCCTGTTGAACAGGGGCTGAAAAATTGGGCCTTTGGTGGTGGTGGTGGTGGTGATGGTGTTGCTGGTGCCACAACACTGTAAGGCCTGACAGTTACTCTTGGTGGGCGCAGCAATGGGCCCTGCTGTGAATTATTAGATCAATAATTATAATTGCATGCCCCTGTTGAACAGGGGCTGAAAAATTGGGCCTTAGGCACTGGTGGCACAACACTGCAACCCCTCACAGATACTGTACTTGGAGCACAGCAATGAGGCCTGTTGCAAAGTATTGCATCAAAAATTTTAATTACACGACCCTGTTAAACAGGGGCTGAAAAATTGGGCCTTAGCCACTGGTGGCGTCACCCATAAACCAAAATGATCTTCCAAGCTATCATCGTTAATCGTATCATTGAGGAGGAGGAGGAGGATAGCCAGACAACATAACAGCACAGGCACTCAGCATCAGCATCAGTCTTGAAGGGATGTGACATTTTAAAATCAATTAGTCTGTTATATCAGCATCTGGTGTGTGGTAGCTGGTGGTGATCCAAGACTGGTTCATCTTGATGAAAGTCAGTCGATCAACCGAGTCGGTGGACAGGCGCACCCTGTGATCCGTGACAAATCCTCCAGCAGCACTGAATGTGCGTTCTGAAAGAACGCTGGATGCAGGACAGGCCAGTAGCTCAATTGCATACTGTGCAAGCTCTGGCCAGTGATCCATCCTCAAGACCCAGTAAGCCAGAGGATTTTCGGTGGGGAAGGTGTCCAAGTCTGACCTTGCCCCTAGGTATTCCTGCACCATGTATATCAGACGCTGGCGATGGTTGCTGGAACCGATCATACTTTGGGGCTGCGGACTAAAGAATTGTCTGAACGCATCGGTCAGACGGCCACCTTCCCCACCGCTCCTTCTTTGACTGCCCGAAGCCTCAGCAACTCGTTGTCCAGGACCAGGAGTTTGTAACCTCCCAGTCTCTGGGAACGCGTTGCACAGACCTTTCTGCAAGGCCTCCCGGAGTTGTCTCATCCTCTGCTCCCTCTGCGACGGTACGATAAGGTCCGCAACCTTACCCTTGTACCGTGGATCAGGGAGAGTGGCCAGCCAGTAATGGTCCCTCTCCTTGATCCGAAGAATACGAGGATCCTTCCGCAGACTTTGCAGGATCAGGGAGGCCATGCAGCGTAGGTTAGCTGAGGCATTCAGTCCGGAGTCCTCTGGGTCACTAAGGACGACATGATCCGCAGCCACCTCCTCCCAGCCACGTACAAGTCCACTGGTTTCTTGGGACTGTAAATCATCCCTAAAAGACTGCTGCTGATGATGCTGAGTGCCAGCCTCCACCTCCATGCTGACACAATCCTCCTCCTCCTCCTCCTCCTCCTCTTCCTGTGCGATGGGTGGGACAGAAGGAACACTGTCTGGGTAAAGAGGGCCTTGAGAGGCAAGGAAGTCCTCCTCTTCCTGCCTCTGTTCTGCCTCAAGTGCCCTGTCCATTATTCCACGCAGCGTGTGCTCCAACAGGTGGACAAGAGGTACAGTGTCACTGATGCATGCACTGTCACTGCTCACCATCCTCGTGGCCTCCTCAAAGGGTGCCAGGACAGTGCATGCATCCCTGATCATGCCCCACTGGCGTGGTGAAAAAAACCCGAGCTCCCCTGACCCTGTCCTGGTGCCGTAGTCGCACAGGTACTCATTGATGGCCCTCTGCTGCGTGTGCAGCCGCTGCAGCATGGCCAACGTTGAGTTCCACCTGGTGGGCATGTCACATATAAGGCGGTTCTTGGGCAGGTTCAACTCCTTTTGAAGCTCAGCCAGGCGAGCACTGGCATTATAAGATCTGCGGAAATGCACACAGACTTTCCTGGCCTGCCTCAGGACATCCTGTAAGCCCGGGTACCTGCCCAAGAACCGCTGCACCACCAGGTTAAGGACGTGAGCCATACAGGGCACATGGGTCAGTTGTCCCTGTCGGAGGGCGGAGAGGAGGTTGGTGGCATTGTCGCAAACCACCATTCCTAGCTTAAGCTGGCGTGGCGTCAACCACCTCTCGGCCTGCCCCTGCAGAGCAGACAGGACCTCTGCCCCAGTGTGGCTCCTGTCCCCCAAACACACCAGCGCAAGCACGACATGGCATCTTTTTGCCTGCGTACTTGCCTAGCCCCTTGAACGCCTACGGAGCACCGCTGGTTCCGAGGACAAACCACAGGAAGAGGCCATGGAGGAAGAAGAAGAGGAGGGGGTGGAGGAGAGAGGTGTGTCACAACCAGTAGTAGCATTTTGGAGGCGTGGGGGTGGAACAACCTCCAACACTACTGCACCTTGTCCTGCATCCTTCCCAGCTGCCAAAAGAGTGACCCAATGGGCCGTGAAAGAAAGGTAACGTCCCTGTCCATGCCTGCTGGACCATGAGTCAGCGGTAATATGCACCTTACCGCTGACCGCCCTGTCCAGCGAGGCCAAGACATTGCCTTCCACATGCCTGTAGAGAGCCGGAATAGCCTTCCGTGCGAAAAAGTGTAGTTTGGGAACCTGCCACTGAGGAACCGCACATTGCACAAACTCACGGAAGGGGGCCGAGTATACCAACTGAAAAGGCAGCAGTTGAAGCGCTAGCAATTTAGCCAAGCTAGCATTCAACCGCTGGGCATGTGGATGGCTAGGAGTGAACTTCTTTCGACGGTCCAGCAGCTGGGGCAGGGAAATTTGCCTGCTAGAATCGGACGTTGGTATACTGCTAGCAGAGTGCCCGCAAGTACTTGCCTGTGACACACCTAATTCTACACCTTCATTCCTCTCAGAGCAGGTTTCAGAGAGGAGTGAAGGTATAGTGGGGTTGGAGATCCCAGCTGATGCGGTGCAAGAAGAGGTCAGCTTTGTTCTTTGGTGTGGGTCTTTAAGGTAGGCTTGCCAACGAGCTGCATGGCAGGTCAACATATGTCTGATCAAGCATGTGGTGCCCAAGCGGCTGATGTTTTGGCCACGCGATATACGCTTGAGACATATGTTGCAAACAGCAGCTGTGCGATCTGATGCACTCGCCTCAAAAAAGGCCCACACCAAAGAACTTTTTGAATGACGGGCAGAGGCAGCGCCCTGCACAGGCGGAGCTCTGCGGTGTGATTCCGTCGGTGTGCTGCCCATACGCTGGCCACTCAAGGGCATCCTGCCTCGTTGGAGATGTGGCTCCTCCTCATCCTCCTCCTCCTCCTCTCTCCTATTAGGCACCCACGTGGAGTCAGTGACCTCATCATCCCCTCCCTCCTCATCACTGGAGCCAATCTGGCAGTATGCTGCAGCTGCTGGAACATGACTGCCAGATTGGTGTCCTTCTTGAGCATCCCCTCTCTCTGCTCTCACGCTGCTGCCTTCCTCTAGCTGGGTATCATCATCAGATCCTTCCAAACGCTGGGCATCCTCCTGGAGCATGTACCCAACACTGTGCTCAAACAGTTCGGGGGACTCCTCAGGAGGAGGGCATGGTGGGTCTAGGGAAGGATTGACTAATGAAGATAATGATACCAGAGAAGAGGACGCTTTGGCAGCTGCTTTGCCACTACCCTGAGCCTGGGGGAGAGAGGATGAGGAGGATGAGGTGGGCTTGGTCATCCACTCTACCAAGTCTTCGGCATGATGTGGCTCAACATGTCCAGCTGCCGAAAACAAGGACAAGCGTGTCCCATGGCCATGTGCTGATGACAATGCACCGCGTACACGACCAGCACTGTTGCCCCCAGACACAGAGCCTGCTTGCCCTCTTTTTTTGCCTCCTGACTGTCTGCCTCTCCTTGGTTGCCTTCCAGACATTTTAATGGATGGCCTGCAGGGAGATGGGAAAAACAGCAATAAGGGCTACCTTCAGGTGTATATTGTGCAGGAGGCTTAGCAACAATGACACTGACACTGTCCCCTGCCTATCCTTCTCTGTCCCTAAACACAAGGATTGAAAATATGGTTCAGCAAAAAAGTTTTAGAACAGAATAGCACCCTGACACTTTCCCTCACTGTCCTACTCTGTCCCTCCCTACAAACAAGATTTAGCACAGAATAGCACACTGATAATGTCTACGAGTGTCCTTCTCTGTCCCTCAACTCAGGGATTGAAAATATGGAACAGCAAAATAGTTTTAGAACAGAATAGCACACTGTCAGTTTCCCTCACTGTACCTCTCTGTCCCTCAACTCAAGGATTGAAAATATGGAACAGCAAAATTGATTTAGAACAGAATAGCACACTGTCAGTTTCCCTCACTGTAGCTCTCTGTCCCTCAACTCAAGGATTGAAAATATGGTTCAGCAAAATAGTTTTAGAACACAATAGCACACTGACACTTTCCCTCACTGTAGCTCTCTGTCCCTCAACTCAAGGATTGAAAATATGGTTCAGCAAAATAGTTTTAGAACAGAATAGTACACTGTCAGTTTCCCTCACTGTACCTCTCTGTCCCTCAACTCAAGGATTGAAAATATGGAACAGCAAAATTGATTTAGAACAGAATAGCACACTGTCAGTTTCCCTCACTGTAGCTCTCTGTCCCTCAACTCAAGGATTGAAAATATGGTTCAGCAAAATAGTTTTAGAACACAATAGCACACTGACACTTTCCCTCACTGTAGCTCTCTGTCCCTCAACTCAAGGATTGAAAATATGGTTCAGCAAAATAGTTTTAGAACAGAATAGCACACTGTCAGTTTCCCTCACTGTAGCTCTCTGTCCCTCAACTCAAGGATTGAAAATATGGAACAGCAAAATTGATTTAGAACAGAATAGCACACTGTCAGTTTCCCTCACTGTAGCTCTCTGTCCCTCAACTCAAGGATTGAAAATATGGTTCAGCAAAATAGTTTTAGAACACAATAGCACACTGACACTTTCCCTCACTGTAGCTCTCTGTCCCTCAACTCAAGGATTGAAAATATGGTTCAGCAAAATAGTTTTAGAACAGAATAGCACACTGTCAGTTTCCCTCACTGTAGCTCTCTGTCCCTCAACTCAAGGATTGAAAATATGGAACAGCAAAATTGATTTAGAACAGAATAGCACACTGTCAGTTTCCCTCACTGTAGCTCTCTGTCCCTCAACTCAAGGATTGAAAATATGGTTCAGCAAAATAGTTTTAGAACAGAATAGCACACTGTCAGTTTCCCTCACTGTAGCTCTCTGTCCCTCAAATCAAGGATTGAAAATATGGAACAGCAAAATTGATTTAGAACAGAATAGCACACTGTCAGTTTCCCTCACTGTAGCTCTCTGTCCCTCAACTCAAGGATTGAAAATATGGTTCAGCAAAATAGTTTTAGAACAGAATAGCACACTGTCAGTTTCCCTCACTGTAGCTCTCTGTCCCTCAACTCAAGGATTGAAAATATGGAACAGCAAAATTGATTTAGAACAGAATAGCACACTGTCAGTTTCCCTCACTGTAGCTCTCTGTCCCTCAACTCAAGGATTGAAAATATGGTTCAGCAAAATAGTTTTAGAACACAATAGCACACTGACATTTTCCCTCACTGTAGCTCTCTGTCCCTCAACTCAAGGATTGAAAATATGGTTCAGCAAAATAGTTTTAGAACAGAATAGCACACTGTCAGTTTCCCTCACTGTACCTCTCTGTCCCTCAACTCAAGGATTGAAAATATGGAACAGCAAAATTGATTTAGAACAGAATAGCACACTGTCAGTTTCCCTCACTGTAGCTCTCTGTCCCTCAACTCAAGGATTGAAAATATGGTTCAGCAAAATAGTTTTAGAACACAATAGCACACTGACACTTTCCCTCACTGTAGCTCTCTGTCCCTCAACTCAAGGATTGAAAATATGGTTCAGCAAAATAGTTTTAGAACAGAATAGCACACTGTCAGTTTCCCTCACTGTAGCTCTCTGTCCCTCAACTCAAGGATTGAAAATATGGAACAGCAAAATTGATTTAGAACAGAATAGCACACTGTTGGTTTCCCTCACTGTAGCTCTCTGTCCCTCAACTCAAGGATTGAAAATATGGTTCAGCAAAATAGTTTTAGAACACAATAGCACACTGACACTTTCCCTCACTGTAGCTCTCTGTCCCTCAACTCAAGGATTGAAAATATGGTTCAGCAAAATAGTTTTAGAACAGAATAGCACACTGTCAGTTTCCCTCACTGTAGCTCTCTGTCCCTCAACTCAAGGATTGAAAATATGGAACAGCAAAATTGATTTAGAACAGAATAGCACACTGTCAGTTTCCCTCACTGTAGCTCTCTGTCCCTCAACTCAAGGATTGAAAATATGGTTCAGCAAAATAGTTTTAGAACAGAATAGCACACTGTCAGTTTCCCTCACTGTAGCTCTCTGTCCCTCAACTCAAGGATTGAAAATATGGAACAGCAAAATTGATTTAGAACAGAATAGCACACTGTCAGTTTCCCTCACTGTAGCTCTCTGTCCCTCAACTCAAGGATTGAAAATATGGTTCAGCAAAATAGTTTTAGAACACAATAGCACACTGACACTTTCCCTCACTGTAGCTCTCTGTCCCTCAACTCAAGGATTGAAAATATGGTTCAGCAAAATAGTTTTAGAACAGAATAGCACACTGTCAGTTTCCCTCACTGTAGCTCTCTGTCCCTCAACTCAAGGATTGAAAATATGGAACAGCAAAATTGATTTAGAACAGAATAGCACACTGTCAGTTTCCCTCACTGTAGCTCTCTGTCCCTCAACTCAAGGATTGAAAATATGGTTCAGCAAAATAGTTTTAGAACAGAATAGCACACTGTCAGTTTCCCTCACTGTAGCTCTCTGTCCCTCAAATCAAGGATTGAAAATATGGAACAGCAAAATTGATTTAGAACAGAATAGCACACTGTCAGTTTCCCTCACTGTAGCTCTCTGTCCCTCAACTCAAGGATTGAAAATATGGTTCAGCAAAATAGTTTTAGAACAGAATAGCACACTGTCAGTTTCCCTCACTGTAGCTCTCTGTCCCTCAACTCAAGGATTGAAAATATGGTTCAGCAAAATAGTTTTAGAACAGAATAGCACACTGTCAGTTTCCCTCACTGTACCTCTCTGTCCCTACAAACAAGGATTAGCACAGAATAGCACACTGTCACTGACACTCTCCCTACCTATCCTTATTTGTCCCTAAACACAAGGAATCCAGGATTAGTAAAGGAAAAAAAATGACACTGTCCCTGCCTATGCTTCTCTTTCCCTGCTCCGGAACACACTACACAAGGCCACCGCGCTGGCGGCCTTTTATAGTGTGGGGCGTGTACTAAACTCCATCAGCAATAATTGGCCAAAGGCATCCTGCCTGTGGCCAATCATTGCTCTCCTCGCTGCCGGCGCTGTGATTGGCCAAGCATGCGGGGTCACAGTGCATGCTTGGCCAATCACAGCGCCTGGATGACACTGCGATGGCGTAGTGCATTGTGGGCCGTTCGCGTCACTCGAATTTGGCGCGAACGGCCCAAATCGGTCGATCTTCGTCGAACGATCGAACAGCCGATGTTCGAGTCGAACGTATGTTCGACTCGAACACGAAGCTCATCCCTACATACATACATGGATAGATAGATAGATACATACATACATACATACATACATGGATAGATACATACATACATGCATACATACATGGATAGATAGATAGATAGATACATACATACATACATACATACATACATACATGGATAGATAGATACATACATACATACATGGATAGATAGATAGATAGATAGATAGATACATACATACATAGAAAAAAAAGGTGCTTGTGCGCTTACCACTCAGTAAAAATAGAAACACTAAAGTGCAAATATTGCTGAACAAATTAAATATTAAGAGACAACTAGCAGCTAACTTCTATAATGTGACCAACATACAATAAAATAGTTTATATAGTGAAGCAGCGCTAAATGTCAATAGAAAGTGCTAATATTAAAAGTGCTATTAATAAAGTCTAACTTCTCATAAATTAAATAAATGGGGTGACAAAATCAACAATAATATAATAAAATTAAAACGTCCAAACAGTGACTATGTAAATAAAGTGCTAAATAGCCAAAATGGCAGTCCAAATAGCAACAGCTAATTGCAGGGAGAGAAGCAAGGATGTGTGTGGGAATACACCTTGTCTCATCAGAAACACACTGGATCAGATGAACAAATGATGCATAAATAATCCTCCCCCATAGACACCAGCCTCTCACCTCTCTGGTGGACCCCACGGGGTCAGTAATAACCACAAAGATCTCCACTGCTCACAATGAGAACTTCCAGTCCTTTTGCGTGACCCGAAACCACTGTAGGGATCGCCACAGCTTACCAGTGTTCTTCCTTAAAGCGAATCTTCCTGATGGACCCCACGAGGTCAATAATGGCCACAAAGATCTCCACTGCTCACAATGAGAACTTCCAGTCCTTTTGAGTGACCCGGAACCACTGTAAGAATCTCCACAGCTTACCAATGTTCTTCCTTAAAACGAATCTTACTCCATAATATTCAGAAAAAAACAAAAAGGGACTCCATAGTGAAGCATGTAAAGGAAAGCCCCAAGAAAAGGTGTTTATTCAAATAAAAACAGCTAAAAAACACGTTAAAAACCAAGGGGTAAAAAACGCCAAACAAAATGTTCATAAAATACTAACTTCCGGTTTACGGCCGCAAACCGGAAGTGGACGTCACTTAGGCTCCTCCTCCCGACGCGTTGCGTCACTACACACGTGACTTCATCAAGGGCATAGGGGCCAAGTGACTAATAGGAGCTTATATACACTTCTGATCATCATATGCAAATTAATACCAAGCAATGGATTCTGGGAGATCAGTCAGGTCATTCTTGGTCTCCATGACCTTGACAACTACTGCCCAGAACAAGATATAAATACAAACTAGATAAACTAGTAAATAGATAAAAAGATATACATTAAAGTTGCTAACGTCAAAACATTAAAACTAAATATTGCACAAACATTAAAAAAAAAAAAACAATATTAAAGTTAAAATTAAAATAATAAAAAAATAAATAAATAAATAAAAAAAATTCCAAAAAAAAAAAAAATTGACGTAACGACTAAAATACACATCTAATAATTGGAAATAAAACAATTAAGATCAAACTCAATATTTAAACCTAGAGGGGTAAGCGACTGTAACTCAAAAATCCAACGAGACTCTGCTTGACTGAGAGTGATTACCTTGTTACTTCCTCTCCAATGGGGTCTATACTTTTCAATACCCCAAAAGGAAAGGGAACTGGGATCTTTCCCATGAACTTCAGCAAAGTGCCTAGATACACTATGCTTGGGAAAGCCAGATTTAATATTTTGAACATGTTCCCTCAACCGTTTCCAGAGGGGCCTTTTCGTTCTGCCCACATACTGGAGTTTGCATGAGCACTCCAGTACGTAGACAGCCCCTTCAGTCCTACAGGAAATAAACTCTTTGATAACATAATTTTTTCCTGTGGAGGTGGCTACAAAATCATCTTTTTTGGACTTCTTAAACTTAGTATGCCTACACGCATAACAATACTTGCACGGGTAGAAGCCCTTTCCTTCAAAAAAGGAAAAAGGCTTCTTAGTTGGAGGATCCAAAACATTCTTGGCTAGTATATTGCGAAGGGTAGGAGCCCTTCTATAAATGAATTTAGGAAATGGAGGTAATACTTGAGACAAGTGGCGGTCTGCTTTTAAGACATTCCAATGTTTCCGGATGATGGATTCTAATTTTTTGAACTGCATATTGTAATCGAGGATCAATGGAACCTCTACATAGTTGACCTTTTCTTTTTCTCTGTCTCTAAGGAGATTAATTCGTTCCAAGCTACCTACTTCGTCGATCTTCTTTTGGAGGAACCCCTGATCATATCCTTTATCACGAAAACGTTCCCCAATGAATTCGGCTTGCTGTCTAAACTCAGACTCAATAGTGCAATTCCTTCTCAAGCTCACTAGCTGTCCCTTAGGAATATTCATTAGCCAAGGTGCATGATGACAGCTATCAGTGGGGAGGTAACTATTCCTGTCAACTGTTTTGAAGAAGGTTCTGGTTTTAATGGTTGTGTCTTCTTTCCAAATTTCCAAGTCCAAAAAATAAATTTTTATTTCATCTATATTCCAGCTCAGCCTGATATTTTTATCATTTTCTTCAAGTTCCTGGCTGAACTCTATCAGGCTCTCGTTTTCTCCTTTCCAGATAAGGAATATATCGTCGATAAACCACTTATACATAATCAATTGGGAGGGACTATTCTTATAAATTGCATAATCTTCCCATAATGCCATATGAAGGTTGGCGACACTGGGGGCAAATTTGGCCCCCATGGCCACCCCTTTAGTTTGTTTATAGTAATGGGAGTCATACCAGAAATAATTATGATTAAGACAATAAACTAAGCATTCCAAAAGAAATTTTCTCTGTTTACACTTCAAACTACTGGACTTCCTCAAAGCCCATCTAGTAGCTGCTAAAGCGTCTTCATGACTAATGTTGGTGTATAGCGAAGCTACATCCGCCGTAGCGAAAAAAATCTGTTCATCATCCAGGGTAGTGGCTTCAAGTAGTTGGATAAGGTGAATCGACGAAGTAGGTAGCTTGGAACTAATTAATCTCCTTAGAGACAGAGAAAAAGAAAAGGTCAACTATGTTGAGGTTCCATTGATCCTCGATTACAATATGCAGTTCAAAAAATTAGAATCCATCATCCGGAAACATTGGAATGTCTTAAAAGCAGACCGCCACTTGTCTCAAGTATTACCTCCATTTCCTAAATTCATTTATAGAAGGGCTCCTACCCTTCGCAATATACTAGCCAAGAATGTTTTGGATCCTCCAACTAAGAAGCCTTTTTCCTTTTTTGAAGGAAAGGGCTTCTACCCGTGCAAGTATTGTTATGCGTGTAGGCATACTAAGTTTAAGAAGTCCAAAAAAGATGATTTTGTAGCCACCTCCACAGGAAAAAATTATGTTATCAAAGAGTTTATTTCCTGTAGGACTGAAGGGGCTGTCTACGTACTGGAGTGCTCATGCAAACTCCAGTATGTGGGCAGAACGAAAAGGCCCCTCTGGAAACGGTTGAGGGAACATGTTCAAAATATTAAATCTGGCTTTCCCAAGCATAGTGTATCTAGGCACTTTGCTGAAGTTCATGGGAAAGATCCCAGTTCCCTTTCCTTTTGGGGTATTGAAAAGTATAGACCCCATTGGAGAGGAAGTAACAAGGTCATCACTCTCAGTCAAGCAGAGTCTCGTTGGATTTTTGAGTTACAGTCGCTTACCCCTCTAGGTTTAAATATTGAGTTTGATCTTAATTGTTTTATTTCCAATTATTAGATGTGTATTTTAGTAGTTACGTCAATTTTTTTTTTTAATTTTAACTTTAATTTTTTTTATTTATTTTAACTTTAATGTATTTTTATTTATTTATTTATTTTTTTTTTTAATGCTTGTGCAATATTTAGTTTTAATGTTTTGACGTTAGCAACTTTAATGTATATCTTTTTATCTATTTACTAGTTTGTATTTATACCTTGTTCTGGGCAGTAGTTGTCAAGGTCATGGAGACCAAGAATGACCTGACTGATCTCCCAGAATCCATTGCTTGGTATTAATTTGCATATGATGATCAGAAGTTTATATAAGCTCCTATTAGTCACTTGGCCCCTATGCCCTTGATGAAGTCACGTGTGTAGTGACGCAACTCATCGGGAGGAGGAGCCTAAGCGACGTCCACTTCCGGTTTGCGGCCGTAAACCGGAAGTTAGTATTTTATGAACATTTTGTTTGGCGTTTTTTACCCCTTGGTTTTTAACGTGTTTTTTAGCTGTTTTTATTTGAATAAACGCCTTTTCTTGGGGCTTTCCTTTACATGCTTCACTATGGAGTCCCTTTTTGTTTTTTTCTGAATATTATGGAGTAAGATTCGTTTTAAGGAAGAACATTGGTAAGCTGTGGAGATTCTTACAGTGGTTCCGGGTCACTCAAAAGGACTGGAAGTTCTCATTGTGAGCAGTGGAGATCTTTGTGGCCATTATTGACCTTGTGGGGTCCATCAGGAAGATTCGCTTTAAGGAAGAACATTGGTAAGCTGTGGAGATCCCTACAGTGGTTTCGGGTCACGCAAAAGGACTGGAAGTTCTCATTGTGAGCAGTGGAGATATTTGCGGTTATTACTGACCCCGTGGGGTCCACCAGAGAGGTGAGAGGCTGGTGTCTATGGGGGAGGATTATTTATGCATCATTTGTTCATCTGATCCAGTGTGTTTCTGATGAGACAAGGTGTATTCCCACACCCATCCTTGCTTCTCTCCCTGCAATTAGCTGTTGCTATTTGGACTGCCATTTTGGCTATTTAGCACTTTATTTACATAGTCACTGTTTGGACGTTTTAATTTTATTATATTATTGTTGATTTTGTCACCCCATTTATTTTATTTATGAGAAGTTAGACTTTATTAATAGCACTTTTAATATTAGCACTTTCTATTGACATTTAGCGCTGCTTCACTATATAAACTATTTTATTGTATGTTGGTCACATTATAGAAGTTAGCTGCTAGTTGTCTCTTAATATTTAAATTGTTCAGCAATATTTGCACTTTAGTGTTTCTATATTTACTGAGTGGTAAGCGCACAAGCACCTTTTTTTCTATATTTGTCACATCACCATTTTACACTTGTGCAGCTGCCATGCAGGTTTTTGATTATTTAGAGAGTAAAGCCATCAATCTAGATGAGGTGTTCTCCAAACAAGAGAATAAACTTAATGGAGACATAGAAGGGATTTTTAGAAAGATGGGGCATCTCATGGAGAAAAAAATGAATTCTTGGTGGGCTATTGTCTCACATGAGAAATATATCAAAGACAAAATAGTCCCAAGAAGACTCCGTTGGGATGTACCTATAAATGATGGACTATTGGATGATGATTCTATAGAAGAATGGTTCAGCTTCTTCAATGCAAGAGGTTTGGATCTGCTACATTTCCTCATTAAAAGGAAACAGCGTAAAATCAAAGCAATAGATGTGCAAATTACGGATTTAAAAGAAAAGCTTGACCCGGTCAAAGATTTGCCAGAATTTGCGACACTATCCGCCCAACTTAACAAAGATATGGTAAAGAAAGATAAAGATACCGCAGCCAGGAAAAAGAGGAAATTCCTTAGAGATATCAAGGACTATCAAGATGAAACAGCCTATAAATGGCAAATCAATGCAGTCACAACTGCATCCAACTTATCTACCCCAGAGAAGGAGGAAAGATGTGTACCTATAAATACCACCGTAGAACATCCAATGAATCCCAACCAATGGGTTGAACAACCAAAAACTCCCCGAAATTCAGGAAATAACCGACCACCCGTGTACAGAACCCCTAATGGACATGGACAAAATAATCAAGGGAAAAAAACGCATTGGAAGAACAATGGGAGAAAACCACCATATAAGGGCCCTCACTATCAACAATCCCAAGTCCAATATGGACAGTATCATGAAAAGAGAACTCCAGATCGTGGGCAATATTGTGATACAAGAAATCAAGCCCCCTATTGGCAGGATCAATATCCACAAAATAGAGGTGGAGTATATCAATATGATAGAAGGAGGAGCCCAATACCAACTTCGAATAGGTATGATGTTCTGAGAAGGGATGGTGACTCCTTTGGAGCACCATACCCTTATCCATCCCAAGAGGGGAGACACCATGAGACCTATGAATATAACTCCCAGCGTTTTTTAGAAGAGCACTACCCAAGACCCCCAAGAAATCCAGATGGAGGAAACGGAGGAAGGAGATCACCAAGAAGATCCCCGAGACCAGAAACAAGGAGGAAATAAGACAGAAAAGAATGAGAGGATGTAGAGGAGGTTTGAAGAAACAGTTGAGAAAAAAGAGGAAAGAAAGACCTATAGGAGAGGGCATTATTAACATTAGCGGCATTACGTTAACTCAGGAAGAACTAAGAACCTTGGATAAAGGATTGAAATTTGCGCCAAAGAAGAATCTCAATAAATTTAGTGCGTATGTTGATGTGCAGAAATTCACCAGGAAATTAAACATAAAAAAATATATGCTATCAAAACCTGGAGAGTTATCAAGAAATGTGATTAAACCTGACCGATATGCACACAGCACTTTGAAAAATAAATCGCTTTTCAATCCACCCCCTGGAAATGAAGGTCACATAGATGTCTTTAAAAGAATGGTGATACAAGATCTCCATAAACTACAAGTCAAGAAAGCATGGGATCCGATTGAAATAAGAAAGGGAATAAAGCAATTGGAAGAAAGAAAAAATATCGTAATAAGACTGGCAGATAAAGGTGGGGCTATAGTTATTTTATCTAAGGATTTATACAAACAGGAAATGGAGAGACAGCTTGAGGATGGAGAGACGTACCTGAAATTACTCAGTAATCCTACTTTACAATATAAAAAGGATTTGGAGAAATTGGTAGAAAAAGGAAAAGAGAAAAAAATTTTGAAAGAAAAAGAAGCACTATACCTGGTTCCAAACACATGCTGGATACCAGTGATATATATTCTGCCAAAAGTGCATAAAAATAAGGAAAATCCTCCCGGTAGACCTATTCTAAATGGGATTAATTCAGTGGGAGCAAGATTGGGAGAATATTTGGACTTTTTCCTACAACCAGTAGTAAAAGAAACTCAAGCTTATTTAAAAGACACTAAGCACCTTATCCAACTACTTGAAGCCACTACCCTGGATGATGAACAGATTTTTTTCGCTACGGCGGATGTAGCTTCGCTATACACCAACATTAGTCATGAAGACGCTTTAGCAGCTACTAGATGGGCTTTGAGGAAGTCCAGTAGTTTGAAGTGTAAACAGAGAAAATTTATTTTGGAATGCTTAGATTATTGTCTTAATCATAATTATTTCTGGTATGACTCCCATTACTATAAACAAACTAAAGGGGTGGCCATGGGGGCCAAATTTGCCCCCAGTGTCGCCAACCTTCATATGGCATTATGGGAAGATGATGCGATTTATAAGAATAGTCCCTCCCAATTGATTATGTATAAGCGGTTTATCGACGATATATTCCTTATCTGGAAAGGAGAAAAAGAGAGCCTGATAGAGTTCAGCCAGGAACTTGAAGAAAATGATAAAAATATCAGGCTGAGCTGGAATATAGATGAAGTAAAAATTAATTTTTTGGATTTGGAAATTTGGAAAGAAGACACAACCATTAAAACCAGAACCTTCTTCAAAACAGTTGACAGGAATAGTTACCTCCCCACTGATAGCTGTCATCATGCACCTTGGCTAATGAATATTCCTAAGGGACAGCTAGTGAGGTTGAGAAGGAATTGCACTATTGAGTCTGAGTTTAGACAGCAAGCCGAATTCATTGGGGAACGTTTTCGTGATAAAGGATATGATCAGGGGTTCCTCCAAAAGAAGATCGACGAAGTAGGTAGCTTGGAACGAATTAATCTCCTTAGAGACAGAGAAAAAGAAAAGGTCAACTATGTAGAGGTTCCATTGATCCTCGATTACAATATGCAGTTCAAAAAATTAGAATCCATCATCCGGAAACATTGGAATGTCTTAAAAGCAGACCGCCACTTGTCTCAAGTATTACCTCCATTTCCTAAATTCATTTATAGAAGGGCTCCTACCCTTCGCAATATACTAGCCAAGAATGTTTTGGATCCTCCAACTAAGAAGCCTTTTTTGAAGGAAAGGGCTTCTACCCGTGCAAGTATTGTTATGCGTGTAGGCATACTAAGTTTAAGAAGTCCAAAAAAGATGATTTTGTAGCCACCTCCACAGGAAAAAATTATGTTATCAAAGAGTTTATTTCCTGTAGGACTGAAGGGGCTGTCTACGTATTGGAGTGCTCATGCAAACTCCAGTATGTGGGCAGAACGAAAAGGCCCCTCTGGAAACGGTTGAGGGAACATGTTCAAAATATTAAATCTGGCTTTCCCAAGCATAGTGTATCTAGGCACTTTGCTGAAGTTCATGGGAAAGATCCCAGTTCCCTTTCCTTTTGGGGTATTGAAAAGTATAGACCCCATTGGAGAGGAAGTAACAAGGTCATCACTCTCAGTCAAGCTGAGTCTCATTGGATTTTTGAGTTACAGTCGCTTACCCCTCTAGGTTTAAATATTGAGTTTGATCTTAATTGTTTTATTTCCAATTATTAGATGTGTATTTTAGTAGTTCCGTAATTTTTTTTATTTTTATTTTAACTTTAATTTATTTTTATTTTTTTATTTTAACTTTAACAACTTAAGCCCCGGACCATTTGGTAGCTAAAGGACCAGAGGTGAATTCAGAATTTTGCACTGCGCTGCTTTAACTGTAAATTGTGCGGACATGCAATGTTGTACCCAAACGAAATTTGCGTCCTTTTCTTCCCACAAATAGAGCTTTCTTTTAATGGTATTTGATTGCCTCTGCGATTTTTATTTTTTGCGATATAAACGGAAAAAGACCGAAAATTTTGAAAAAAAATGATATTTTCTACTTTTTGTTATAAGAAAAATCAAATAAACTCAATTTTAGTCATACATTTAGGCCAAAATGTATTCAGCCACATGTCTTTAGTAAAAAAAATGTCAATAAGCGTATATTTATTGGTTTGCGCAAAAGTTATAGCGTTTACAAACTAGGGTACATTTTCTGGAATTTACACAGCTTTAAATTTATGACTGCCTATCTCATTTCTTGAGGTGCTAAAATGGCAGGGCAGTACAAAACCCCCCCAAATGACCCCATTTTAGAAAGTAGACACCCCAAGGAAATTGCTGAGAGGCATGTTGAGCCCATTGAATATTTTTTTTTTGTCCCAAGTGATTGAATAATGACAAAAAAAAAAAAATTACAAAAAGTTGTCACTAAATGATATATTGCTCACACATGCCATGGTTATATGTGGAATTGCACCCCAAAATACATTCTGCTGCTTCTCCTGAGTACGGGGATACCACATGTGTGGGACTTTTTAGGAGCCTAGCCGCGTACGGGACCCCGAAATCCAATCACCGCCTTCAGGATTTCTAGGCACAAATTTTTGATTTGACTCCTCACTACCTATCACAGTTTCGAAGGCCATAAAATGCCAAAATAGCACAAACCCCCCCAAATGACCCCATTTTGGAAAGTAGACACCCCAAGCTGTTTGCTGAGAGGCATGGTGAGTATTTTACAGCTCTCATTTGTTTTTGAAAATGAAGAAAGAACATTTTTTTTTCTTTTTTTTTTTCAATTTTCAAAACTTTGTGACAAAAAGTGAGATCTGCAAAATACTCACAATACCTCTCAGCAAATAGCTTGGGGTGTCTACTTTCCAAAATGGGGTCATTTGGGGGGGGGTTTGTGCCATCTGGGCATTCCATGGCCTCCGAAACTGTGATAGGCAGTGAGAAGTGAAATCAAAAATTTACACCCTTAGAAAGCCTGAAGGCGGTGATTGGTTTTTGGGGTCCCGTACGCGGCTAGGCTCCCAAAAAGTCTCACACATGTGGTATCCCCGTACTCAGGAGAAGCAACAGAATGTATTTTGGGGTGTAATTCCACATATGCCCATGGCATGTTTGAGCAATATATAATTTAGTGACAACTTTGTGCAAAAAAAAAAAATTGTCTTTTTTCCGCAACTTGTGTCAACATATAAAATATTCCATGGACTCGACATGCCTCTCAGTATATAGCTTGGGGTGTCTACTTTCCAAAATGGGGTCATTTGGGGGGGTTTTGAACTGTTCTGGCATTTTATACACAACATTAGGAAGCTTACATCCACTCTTCTAACCACTTGAAGACAAAGCCCTTTTTGACACTTTTTGTTTACATGAAAACATATTTTTTTTGCAAGAAAATTATGTTGAACCCCCAAACATTATATATATTTTTAAAGCAAAGGCCCTACAGAAAAAAATGGTGGGTGTTGCATTTTTTTTTCTACACAGTATTTGCGCAGCGATTTTTCAAACGCATTTTTTGGGGAAAAAATACACTTTTTTTAATTTTAATGCACTAAAACACACTATATTGCCCAAATGTTTGATGAAATAAAAAAGATGATCTTAGGCCGAGTACATAGATACCAAACACGACATGCTTTAAAATTTCGCACAAACGCGCATTGGCGACAAACTACATACATTTTTAAAAGCCTTTAAAAGCCTTTGCAGGTTACCCCGTTAGATTTACAGAGAAGGTCTACTGCTAAAATTACTGCCCTCGATCTGACCTTCGCGGTGATACCTCACATGCATGATGCAATTGCTGTTTACATATGACGCCAGACCGACGCTTGCATTCGCCATTGGGCAAGAGCAGGGCAGGACAGGGGTGCTTTTTTTTTTTTTTTTTTATTATTATTAATTTTGCTTTTTTATTTTATTTTTAAACTGTTGCTTCCATATTTTTATTTTTTTTTATCATTTTTATTGTTATCTCAGGGAATGTAAATATCCCCTATGATAGCAATAGGTAATGACAGGTACTCTTTTTTGAAAAAACTGGGGTCTATTGGACCCTAGATCTTTCCTCTGCCCTCAAAGCATCTGACCACACCAAGATCGGTGTGATAAAATGCTTTCCCAATTTCCCAATGCCGCTTTTTATATCCGGGGGGGGACATTCCCTCCCACTGCTTGTAAAAGCAGTCCAGAGGCTAATTAGCCACTAGGATTGCTTTTACATGAAAGCCGGCCGCTGGCTGAAAAGAATGATACCAAGATGATACCTAAACCCACAGGCATCATTCTGGTATAAACATTCAAAGTCCAGCAACATACCAGTACGTTGCTGGTCCTTGTTGGACATGTATTGTAATCTTTTTTTTCATGCAGCCTGTTGGCTGAACGAAAAAAAAAGATTCATCGGTGGGTATGCCCACCATTAGAATACCGCCCTTCATCCACCCACTTCTAATGATGGGCATACATGCACCATTTATATATGCCGAAGCATGGGGGCATCTTCCCGCAAAAGTTATGCCGCGTACACATGGTCAGACTTTTCCACGGGCAAGCCTCCGTCGGAATTTCGACCATATGTACGCGGCATTAGGAGCAAACTTGCTCCTCCGCCCCTGCTGCCCCAATGCTTCGGCATATATGCTTTTTTTTTTTAACTGTGGTGGTGAAATCACCTCCTACAGCACTGGAGTCGCAGGGATCAGGCCTGTCTCTGCGAACGCTGCAGTTATGTGTGTTGTGTTTTGCAAGTGACAGTGATTGATCGATACTGCACTTGGGTGGCCTGGGCTGGACGGAGGGGCAAAACACAGGTGCTAGCAGGTATCTGGGCTGATCCCGCTAACACTGCGTTTTTGGGAACCCTAAACTGCTGGGGACGCTAGTATAGATCTGATCAGATCAGATATTGATCTGTTCAGATACTATTCCACTAAGGGGGGTGTATGCTTAACGCGTGGGTGTTAGCGCTACTGGCACTAACCTGACGCTGCCTGGGGTGTGACGCAGACCCTCTCTGACACTAAAACCTAATTGATATCACCCGCCGGGCGATCAGGGGGTTAAACCTTTATTGGGTTATATACGGCGGGTGCCCTGACACTATAAAAAGCAAACTAACTAACCAGCGTCACCCGTAACACTTATATGATGATCACTGGTGAAAGGGTTAACTAGGGGCAATTAGGGGGTTAAAACCTTTATTAGGTAATATATGGGGGTACCTGACGCTATATAAAAACCTAACGGCAAACCTAAAAAAAAATTACTGGCTACCTATCGGCATCACCGACACTAAGACAACGATCATAAAAACGACCGCTTAGCGACAGTGGTGATAGGGGTGAAAGGGTTACTTGGGGGGCGATCAGGGGGTTAAACCTTTATTAGATAATATATGGGGGTACCTGACGCTATAAAAACCTGCGGCGAACCTAAAAAAAATTACTGGCTACCGATCTGCATCACCGACGCTAAGACAGCAATCAGAAAAATTATCGCTTAGTGACAGTGGTGATAGGGGGTGAAAGGGTTACCTGGGGGGCGATCAAGGGGGTTAAACCATTTATTAGGTAATATATGGGGGTACCCGACGCTATAAAAACCTGCGGCGAACCTAAAAAAAATTACTGGCTACCGATCAGCATCACCGATGCTAAGACATCGATCAGAAAAATGATCGCATAGCGACGGCGGTGCTAGGGGGTGAAAGGGTTACCTGGGGGGTGATCAAGGGGGTTAAACCTTTATTAGGTAATATATGGGGGTACCCGACGCTATAAAAACATGCGGCGAACCTAAAAAAAATTACTGGCTACCGATCAGCATCACCGACGCTAAGACATCGATCAGAAAAATTATCGCTTAGCGACGGCGGTGCTAGGGGGTGAAAGGGTTATCTGGGGGGTGATCAGGGGGTTAAACCTTTATTAGGGGGGGTTAGGGGGCTACACTGGACCTAAAACTAAATGTAGTGACACTTTTAGTCACAAATGTCACTGATTGCAGTGATCACTAAATAAATGGTCACTGCAATCAGTGACACTGTGACTGGGGGCTGGGGGGTGATCTGGGGGGGCGATTTATGTGCCTATGTGTCCTGGTGTCAGTGTAGTGTCGTGTGCACTAACCTGCATCTTCTCCTGTACGGCGCTCGGTATATGTGAGCGCCGCAGGAGAGATGACATCACTTCCTCCTGCCTGTGTAAACAGTACACAGGCAGGGGAAGCTCTCATTCGCCGGGAGCGATCGAGAGGGGGGAGCCGGAATCGAACGGCCGTCCCCTCATGCCGGATCACTCCCGAAGGTAAAACGACCACCCACTGTAAAGAAGGGGGGTCCGATCGGACCCCCCAACTAGGGATGAGCTTCGTGTTCGAGTCGAACATACGTTCGACTCGAACATCGGCTGTTCGATCGTTCGACGAAGATCGAACGATTTGGGCCGTTCGCGCCAAATTCGAGTGACGCGAATGGCCCACAATGCACTACGCCATCGCAGTGTCATCCAGGCGCTGTGATTGGCCAAGCATGCACTGTGACCCCGCATGCTTGGCCAATCACAGCGCCGGCAGCGAGGAGAGCAATGATTGGCCACAGGCAGGATGCCTGTGGCCAATTATTGCTGAGGGTGTTTAGTACACGCCCCACACTATAAAAGGCCGCCAGCACGGCGGCCTAGTGTAGTGTGTTCCGGAGCAGGGAAAGAGAAGCATAGGCAGGGACAGTGACATTTATTTATTTCTTGCTTAACCTGGATTCCTTTAGTTTAGGGAAAGAGAAGGATAGGTAGGGAGAGTGTCAGTGTGTTTTACTGTGCGAATCCTTGTTTCTAGGGACAAAGAAGGAAAGTGAGGGGAATTCTCCTTGTGCTATAGTGTGCTTTAAAAAAACATTTTTTCTAGGGACAGAAAACTCTAGGTAGGGAGAGTGTCAGTTTCTTTCACTGTGCGAGTCCTTGTTTCTAGGGACAAAGAAGGAAAGTGAGGGGAATTCTCCTTGTGCTATAGTGTGCTTTAAAAAAACATTTTTTCTAGGGACAGAAAACTCTAGGTAGGGAGAGTGTCAGTTTCTTTCACTGTGCGAGTCCTTGTTTCTAGGGACAAAGAAGGAAAGTGAGGGGAATTCTCCTTGTGCTATAGTGTGCTTTAAAAAAACATTTTTTCTAGGGACAGAAAACTCTAGGTAGGGAGAGTGTCAGTGTCTTTTACTGTGCGAGTCCTTGTTTCTAGGGACAAAGAAGGAAAGTGAGGGGAATTCTCCTTGTGCTATAGTGTGCTTTAAAAAAACATTTTTTCTAGGGACAGAAAACTCTAGGTAGGGAGAGTGTCAGTGTCTTTTACTGTGCGAGTCCTTGTTTCTAGGGACAAAGAAGGAAAGTGAGGGGAATTGTCCTTGTGCTATAGTGTGCTTTAAAAAAACATTTTTTCTAGGGACAGAAAACTCTAGGTAGGGAGAGTGTCAGTTTCTTTCACTGTGCGAGTCCTTGTTTCTAGGGACAAAGAAGGAAAGTGAGGGGAATTCTCCTTGTGCTATAGTGTGCTTTAAAAAAACATTTTTTCTAGGGACAGAAAACTCTAGGTAGGGAGAGTGTCAGTGTCTTTTACTGTGCGAGTCCTTGTTTCTAGGGACAAAGAAGGAAAGTGAGGGGAATTGTCCTTGTGCTATAGTGTGCTTTAAAAAAACATTTTTTCTAGGGACAGAAAACTCTAGGTAGGGAGAGTGTCAGTTTCTTTCACTGTGCGAGTCCTTGTTTCTAGGGACAAAGAAGGAAAGTGAGGGGAATTCTCCTTGTGCTATAGTGTGCTTTAAAAAAACATTTTTTCTAGGGACAGAAAACTCTAGGTAGGGAGAGCGTCAGTGTCTTTTTGTAGAATAATCACATTAATTTAGCTTTTTAACCAAGGTTTATATTTTGTTGGTTGAGTTCCTCTTTAACTCTTGAAGTTTTACTCAGCTCAGCATGAGATGGATCTTGAAATAGTTTGAGGTCTGAATGTCGATTTTTGTCACAGTTGTTCTCCAATGTCCAAGGTTTGACTTGAGGTCAGCGGGTCAGCAGGTTCTCAGATAAGAATACACACAGAGTTCATGTGTCATAGAGCTGAACAAGAAATACTTGTCCCTTTATCTTTTAAATTAAAAATCATAGATTATCCATAACTTAGCTATTTATCAGACTTATAGTTATTTAATTAGTTAGAGTTTGTGTGAAGTGATATATTTATATTTATATATAGGTTCTATTATAAGTTGATTATGCATTTGTAAGTTTTGGTACAGAACGGAATTTCTGTAACTTAAAGGATATATCCCATTACTAGAATTTAGAAGAAGGTCGACACTAAGGTTTTTTATAGAAAGCTGTTGTGTGCTGTTGTCAATCAAAGAAGCCTAAAAGTCAAGTCAGCTTCTGCTAGAGTGAATATTTAGACTTCCAGTCAAATTTGGGTGTAAGATATATGTAAGTTCTATTCGGAGTTACTACGTCAAGACAATGGGTGGACTTATGCCACTTAACTAAAGGTTAAAACCATATATGCAAGAAAGGGTGTTACATTTGTATTTAGCTGACATATAGATTTAAAATAGTATAAAAAGAGGGTTGCAACAGGCATAGGGACACACAAACACTACACATCATTCCTTATAACCATACACACAGAAGGACTACATTACCTCACTCCAAGAAAGACACTTTGTTTACTTTAGGCCTATACACAGCCTACCTCACTAACAGCTGTACTAGCAGACACCTCACAGACAACAGAAGAAGCAAGAAGCGGAGTCTTTTTCCTGTACCTTCTCTTTAAAGGTTTTATTTCTAATACTTTTTGTTTTACTACATCAAGCTGTATGAAGATTTGAACTTTGTATGTATTTTCAAGTTGATGTCAAGTGTGATACAAATAAAACTCACACGTTCTTTAAGACAAGCCTGGCTATTGAACTTTTGAACGAAACGTCCTGAAAAAAGACACCTTTGACATAACACGTGTCTGGTGTACTCTTACATTTTGGTGAGCCAGCCCCATTTGGTCGTTTTTTTTTTTCTCTTTCCCTTACTCCTTGCCAAAAGGGGGAGAGGTTAACACAGTTTCTTGAGTGATCAAGTCTCGGGAAAAAAATCAGATCAAAAGAACCTAGAAAGGACGTTTGCGTTTCATCAGACGAGGACAAAAGTTCCAAGGAACCAAGCCGGTTAAAGACGTGAGATTCTTCTACTTACGGTAAGTAAAAATCATGGAATTTTTAGATGAATTAACTAGAGAAAGTAAGCTAGAATTTAAAGATGTGTCTCTTTATCCAAATGACAGTCATCTTTGGGCATATATGTACAAGGAATGTTTACAGGCTAATGTCCAGATAGACAAAGCTAGATTCACTATAAATAAGCAGCGTAAAAAAATATCTAACATTTTAAAGTTGGTAAGAATATTTAACAAAATGATTATCAATGTTGATTTACCTGCTAAAAATGTGTGTACTTTAGAACAGACAGAATGCAACACATTACAGAACACAGGGAAACACGAAAATGTGTCTCAAGATTCTCAAGATTGTCCAAACTGTGAGATTTTTTGTAATTATATAGAGAATCTTGAGGAACAAATAGATTCCAAAACAAATCTTTTGGAAAAACTTCAGAATGACAATAGATTGACACAGATTGCTGTGTTATCAAAAGATGATAAGAAAAATAAGGCCTCTGCATCAAAGCCTCAACCTTCCTATATTCCTGATAATTCAGAAATAATCGAGGACATTGATGACGCCGGAGAGGTTAGAAAAAGGAAATTACTTGACCGTGCAGCAAAATTGAAATTACAAATACATGACCAATTAATTAAAGTCTTAAAAGACATCCCAGCATATGATTTAAGAGCAGACGCTTTTCATAATGCAGACGTATTTGAGTCCTACACTGACAGATACAACCTCAAAAATGAACAGCGTAATCATATATTTTATCTTTGGTTACCTGCACATTATGCTCGACGACTAACAAAGTCACCTATTACTGACAAAGATGGACAGGAGATACACAGTGACGATTCAGACAGATTACGACAATTGTTATTATGCACAACAGGCGAAGATGCTCCGTCCATGGAAATACTTGACTCCTTACAGACTTCAGTTACAGAAAATCCATTTGACTTCATGCATAGATTCTCAAAAGCATACAAGATGGTTTTGGGGGTAGATGATGAAAGCAATTCAGGGTTTATTAAAGCATTTACAAAGAAATTTAAATATCTTGATCCAACTTCATTAGCTATCGCACAAGAAAAAGAATCTTTATCAGAAGCGTCAAGTTTCATTGATAAAGTTAGAAGACAAATGAAACAGGGCAATCTTAAAGCTAAGATCGCTTTAGTTCAAAATGACACTTTAAAACGGAATAGTCAGACTACAGCCAAGACAGGCTGGACAGCTCCTAGTAACTATGACAGGTGCAAGCAAGTGAGCCAGAGAGAGCCCATCACTTGTTATTATTGCCAGAGACCAGGCCATGCACGTTATCAATGTAGACAATTCTTGAGGGATATGCAGATGAAAGATTCAAGAAATATAGGTAAAGAAAATGGACTCATACCTCTTGAACCATCTGCTCCTCCTCGTCCAAATACAACTCAATCTTCTTCTCCTTATGCTCCATTGATAAAACAAATCAGAGAATTATCAATCAGCAATGGCATGACTGAAAAAAACTTGCAATCAGCCACTGGTGATTCAAACCCATTATTGCCTACCCCATGACTACAGAATAAAAAGGAAATAAAGTCTCATTATCTAGAATATGTTACACCAATAAGTCTAGATAAAAGTGGACGCCCTTATATCAAAGCAAAATTAAATGGTCAAAAACTTAGTATATTGATCGACACAGGGGCGGAGATATCGATTACGGGTGTAAAATTACCTCTTTTTGCTGATGCAGCAATTTGCACAGTTGTTGGATTTAACGGATCAGGTAATTCTAAAGCTTCAAAATGTAAAAATGTTTCATTTGAAATTCCTGGATATTTGGATACTGAGATCGATATTTGGTATTCTCGAGGTGCAGAGAATATAATTGGGACAGATATCATTCAACAAAGAGGTTGGATACTTGATCTAGGTAATGGTGTTATCTGGAAAGGTTCCATTAATCGTAAGCCTGTGGTAATTGACCCAGCAGATTACTGTGAAGTCGGCAGAATCTGCTTAACAGAAGTGATTGCTGAAGACCATAAATGGCCAGATATTGGTGAAAATCAAGATCTGGAACGATTGGTCAAATCATTCAAAAATTTATGGAGCCAAGGAAAAAATGAGGCGGGTTTATTCAAAGAAGTAGACGTGCAAGGGCGGGACCCGCCAGCCCAGAAGCAATACAAATTGCCACCAGAGTCTATTGAACCAGTATCTGTTGTCATAAAAGAACTTTTGCAACAAGGTATTATTAGGAAAACAAATTCAGTGGCAAACAATCCGTTATGGGTAGTACCTAAACGAGATGACCCTAATTCTTTCAGGCTTCTGGTAGACCTCAGAATGCTGAATAAATATACTCCACATTGTGCCCCGATAGTTGCAGAAACACCTGACATCATGTCCCGAATTGACGCAAAGGCGAAAGTATTCTCTGTGATTGATATTGCAAACGGGTTTTTTTCAATATCTTTGACCAAAAGTTGTCAATACAAATTTGCTTTCTATTTTAAAAACGAACAATATACTTTCAATCGTCTTCCTCAAGGCCTGCATCTAAGTCCTAGCGTATTTCATCAAGCGTTAGCGAAAGTCTTATCAAAATTTTCTAGACCAGACTGTATTTTGCAGTATGTAGATGACATTTTGTTGTTAACGGAAAATGAGGCAGAGCATTTGACCCTTTTAGCCGAATTGTTTGATCTGCTGCAAGATGCAGGTCTCAAGCTAAATACTCGCAAAGTTCAGCTCATGAAACGCGAGGTCAAGTTTCTCGGTATTCAGATCAGTCCGGGTAAACGCCAACCTCTGCAAGAAAGGGTTAATGCTATTGCTGCACTTCCTGTACCAACCACATTTAAAGCATTGAGACAATTCCTAGGATTAGTGAATTTTTCCAGAGAGTACATTGAGTCATTTGCTGAGAAGGCAAAAAGTCTGTATGATCTTCTAAAAGCCAATGAGGAAAATGGTTTTGGTCCTTGGACAGAAGTACAACAAAGGGATTTTGAATGTTTGAAAAAAGATTTGCAAACAGCACCAGCCCTAGCTACAGTAGAAAGGCAAGCACCATTTGCTTTGCAGGTGCATACATCTGAAAATGCAATTTCTTCTGTGTTACTTCAATTACAAGGAGGAAATTGGAGGATTTTGGGATATTTCTCTAGGATTTTAACCCCAGTTGAGAGAGGTTTTGACACATGTGTAAAACAATTGGTAGGAGTTCACTATGCAGTGAAGGCAACTGAGCACATAGTAGGATTCAACCAAATTGTCTTACAAACTCCGCACTCCACCCTGAAATTTCTCCTTGAGAAAAATATTCAAGGTGTTTCCAATCAAAGATTTTCACAATGGTTGTTGGCTTTATCACCTAAACAGATCCAGATTGACCATAATGCCAAATATGTACTCCCTCAATTGATGGAATATAATGGATTAGAACATGAGTGTTCATGTGAAGTCCAGAATGCCTACCCTCCTCTGTTCCGCAGAGAAGCAGAGAAGACTGATGAACCAGTGTTTGTAGATGGTTCACGTTACTGTATTTCAGGGGAGTATTTTTCAGGCTATGCAATCTGGTTTCCTAAAAGAGGATATGCCATACAACACAGACTTCCAGGACACTTTTCAGCACAAAAAGCAGAATTGTTAGCAGTAGAGACAGCACTGACTGTAGCCAATGAAGAGAACAAGGGTCCACTAGCAATCTATAGTGACAGTTCATATGTTGTGCGTTCTCTTACTGATTATTTGCCAATTTGGAAAAGAAGAGGTTTTGTAGACGCATCAAACAAAGTTTTGGTACATAGAGAAACACTAGAATCAATTTTTGCACTAGCAGAGAAAAACCCTTGTGTCTATGCTATTGTAAAGGTACCAGCTCATAAAAAAGACAACGATGAACTAAGCATTGGTAACAGGGCAGCTGACACATTAGCAAAAGAAGCAGCTGTTGTTGAACAGTCAGAGATTCCAATTGAGCCAGTTTCAGTGAATGCAGTCAGAAAGACAGATACTCAGATCCCCTCTTTTGCAGAAGAACAGAAAAAGGATCAGTCCTTATCTGTTCCTCAGGGGGATTCTAAATCTCCTTTTGTTTGTGAAAATGGAATATTGTGTCACGATTTAAATGGGCATCTGCGTCCTGTATTACCAAAACATTTACAAGGTGAATTCACAAAATATAATCATGAAAGCTTAGGCCATGTAGGTAAGCAGCGATTGCTAGAAGTTCTCAAAGAAAAGTTTTACTGGGAAAAAATGGAAGAAACCGTAGACAATGTGATTCAATCTTGTCTTATTTGTGCACAAGTGAACCCCAGACCTAAGGGACAAAAACCTCCCTTACAAAGAGTTCCTCCAGCTAATGGTCCATGGTCCACATTACAAATTGACTACATAGGACCATTGCCTACAGGAAAAAACGGGTTCAGGTATGCGCTCACAATCGTAGACGTGTTTTCAAAGTGGGTTGAAATCTTACCTGCTCGTACAGATGATGCACTGACTACTGCAAGATTGTTAATCAATCATGTTTTTCCGACTTGGGGGATCCCAATGAATCTCAGTTCAGATCGAGGATCGCATTTTACAGGTAAGATAATGCAAGCAATGTGCAAAATTCTGGGAGTCCAACAAAGATTTCATGTTCCATATCATCCACAATCTGCAGGTATTGTTGAAAGGATGAATAGGACTATCAAATCCAGGATTGCAAAAATGTTACTAGACAAAGGAAGTACATGGGTAGATGCTGTACCTTTTGTTCTAATGAGTATCAGAAGTACAACATCCTCATCTACTCAATACAGTCCATTTGAACTAATGACAGGCAGAAAAATGCCACTTGTGTTCCCACATGAACCTTTTTTGTCCACTCCGCAAAAAGAAGCAATTGAGAAAACCAAATGGTTACAGATGTTGCAAGACAATCTGAACACCATTTTGCCACATGCAGCTTCTCATATGCAGAAAATGATTCCTCCACATACCTCAAAATTTGAGAAAGGTGGACAAGTCATGATTAAAACCTTTCGAAAAAGCGGACCATGGCAAAGTAATTGGGAAGGTCCTTTTGAGATTTTGGATACATTAGGTGTAATGATACAAGTCCAAAGGCCTCTCAATTCTGTGAAAAATGCACGGAGACAACAAAAAATATGGGTTCACACTGATCAATGCAAATTGCCAAGATAATGATATTGCATTTCTTTTTACAGATATGGCATCTGATAACCAAACATGGAGGAACAACAAACTCCAAGAAGAAATAAAGAAAACATCAGAAAATTGGAAAGAAAGAAAATACATAAAAAGGAGAAAATTAGTTATCTCAGGACTCCTTTTTCCATTATTGACATTTTTCTTCATAAAAAATTATTTGACTTTTTCCAGTTCAGCAGAAGATAACAAGACTGAGACCCTGCATAAAAGAGACTTGCAGCTATCCAGAAATAAGAGACACTTTCCAAGATACAGTGACTTTGACACAAGCAATGACATATATGGATACGCTTGCATAGGATATGGGGTTACTTGTTGTATGGATTTTTATTTTTTCCATAGCAACAATATTGAAATATATGCCAGAATAGAATCCAAGACAAATTTTGTAAAAATGCAAGGATCATATGTACATAGTAATACAACTGGTACATATGAGTGTAATTTAACAAATATGGGATACTGGGTTATAGTTATAAAAGGAAATGAGTCCACAACTTGGTCTGGTGATGTAACTAATGTTAAGGTACATACTCCTTCGGTGGGAGGATCCAAAACTGATATTTGGTTTCAAACACAATATTATTTACAGTTTGTAGATCCTGAACATTTACAAATTACAGGAGATGAAAAAGGAGATGTAACTAGAGTATGGAATTTTCAAATGACAAGAGGTTTAGCTCAAGTCAAAGTGAAGGTGATGATTACTGTTGTGGATTTGATTATTCCAGACATAAAAGTATCTCCACAATCTCTTAAAATAGAAGAAGGAAAGGATAATTTAACTTTGATGTGTATTACGCAAATAGAATTACCTCAGAATTCACTATTAACTTGGAAAAGGAATAGTGAGTTGTTGGGCAGTCTTTTCTATAGCTCAGCTAATATAATTCGTAAGGGTAATGTTGGTAATTTAGATTGGAAAAATAATAGCTTGATTTATCATCACACTAGTCCAAATCTAAATGACTCAGGTATTTATGAGTGTTGCCTATCATTGGAAAATTATCCTATGAAATGTGATATTGCAAATGTTGTAGTTTTATCCCCTGAAAAAAACGAAGTGTACTAACAGAAAATTTATTCCCGCCAGTCCTTTTCAAATTAATCATTTCCAATCCAGACATCTCTTAAGAGAAGGACATTTTGTGATTATACTTTGGAAATTTAACATTTCTGAATGGAAAATTTCATCAAGGTATCCTAAATGTCAAGAGTATTTAGTTAATATGGAATTGGGTATTGATAAATGGTTTGGAACTAATGGTAAAAATAATAACAGGAGTAAGCGAGGTATTGCAGAAGGAATACTTGGAGGTATCAGTATTATTGGAAGTATTACCAATAGTATGGATATTAATACGTTAAAGTCTGATCTAGAAACAACGGGTTTAGTGGGAAGTAAAACTATCAAAGTTCAGAGAAATTTAAACCAAATATTAGAAAATATGATAATGAAGACAGCAACGGTTATAGGTCCATCTATAGTCCATTTACAAAATATTACTTTGGATTTAATGAACAGTGAACAGCATTCCCACATAGCCAGGACATGTCTAGAGATACAGACAGAGTATTCTACTAATTTTAAAATAACAGCACAAGCATTCCAAAGTGGAATAACTCCTCTAGGAATTTTACAAAGTTTACCTAATGAATATGTATTTGCAAAAAATCATACAGATTTATGGGTAAATAAATGGGTAGGATGTAATCAGCATGAATGCTTTAGTACCTCAATGATTCCTATAGCTGGGAGAGAACAAATTTTGGTTCCAATTACAGTCTTAGGATTACCAGTAAGTGATACTCAATTGTTATATTATCAATTGCAGTTTACAGATTTTGCTTTGGATAGTAATTTTTCAGAACCAGAACAACTCGATCTATCTTCATGTTTACATTTTCAATCAAAAATAATCTGTTTGCCTAAGCAGGACAAAGGAATTTTTCATTCTTGTTATCATAATCATTCATTATGTACAGCAAGAATAGAAACAGTAAAAACTACCTTTGACTTAGTTACTTCTGTAGGAAGAAAGAAGGTCTGTTTTCAAGTTATGACTAGCACTGAAACAGTTAAAGCCTTTTTCCCATCCTGCACACAAACAGATATCATGAGTCGAGGTTTGTATTGTATAGAGGGAGACCTTACAGGAATCAGTATAAATGGAGTTAGAGTAAATTTAACCAATTTACTTATGAGAAATGTGGGTGTTCTTCCTATACAATATAATATATCTCAAGTAGATGAATTCCCATGGAAGGAATGGGCAGACATCATACAAAAGGATAAGGGTTTATTAATTGCTTTATCTGAAGAACTTCATAAGGCAGATATAGTATTTAAGCATGAGCAGGGAAATTTGCAAGTAATAGAACACGAATGGTCAGAGTTGTCATCAAATTCTTGGTGGATGAAGTTTAGAAAAACTGTATCCGTTTGGGGAAATATTTCAGTAACTACTGCTGTCGGAAATATATTATTGCATCCAATAGTTATTATATTTATTATTATGATATTATGCATTTTATTTCAAATCTGTATTATGGTTAAAATGAAACAGTTTTATAAATTAATTAAGGTAGAAATGAAAAAAGGTGAAGAAATTATGACAGGTATTCTTACTCGGAGAATTGCTTCTGGCTTAACTGATCCAATGATTAACTATGGTACATCTGGAGCAACTGATTCAAAATGTGTGTGAAAGGGCCATAAATGGAGTGTGCATGATTTAGGTAATATAATAAATTATATTCAGGGGGAATTGTAGAATAATCACATTAATTTAGCTTTTTAACCAAGGTTTATATTTTGTTGGTTGAGTTCCTCTTTAACTCTTGAAGTTTTACTCAGCTCAGCATGAGATGGATCTTGAAATAGTTTGAGGTCTGAATGTCGATTTTTGTCACAGTTGTTCTCCAATGTCCAAGGTTTGACTTGAGGTCAGCGGGTCAGCAGGTTCTCAGATAAGAATACACACAGAGTTCATGTGTCATAGAGCTGAACAAGAAATACTTGTCCCTTTATCTTTTAAATGAAAAATCATAGATTATCCATAACTTAGCTATTTATCAGACTTATAGTTATTTAATTAGTTAGAGTTTGTGTGAAGTGATATATTTATATTTATATATAGGTTCTATTATAAGTTGATTATGCATTTGTACGTTTTGGTACAGAACGGAATTTCTGTAACTTAAAGGATATATCCCATTACTAGAATTTAGAAGAAGGTCGACACTAAGGTTTTTTATAGAAAGCTGTTGTGTGCTGTTGTCAATCAAAGAAGCCTAAAAGTCAAGTCAGCTTCTGCTAGAGTGAATATTTAGACTTCCAGTCAAATTTGGGTGTAAGATATATGTAAGTTCTATTCGGAGTTACTACGTCAAGACAATGGGTGGACTTATGCCACTTAACTAAAGGTTAAAACCATATATGCAAGAAAGGGTGTTACATTTGTATTTAGCTGACATATAGATTTAAAATAGTATAAAAAGAGGGTTGCAACAGGCATAGGGACACACAAACACTACACATCATTCCTTATAACCATACACACAGAAGGACTACATTACCTCACTCCAAGAAAGACACTTTGTTTACTTTAGGCCTATACACAGCCTACCTCACTAACAGCTGTACTAGCAGACACCTCACAGACAACAGAAGAAGCAAGAAGCGGAGTCTTTTTCCTGTACCTTCTCTTTAAAGGTTTTATTTCTAATACTTTTTGTTTTACTACATCAAGCTGTATGAAGATTTGAACTTTGTATGTATTTTCAAGTTGATGTCAAGTGTGATACAAATAAAACTCACACGTTCTTTAAGACAAGCCTGGCTATTGAACTTTTGAACGAAACGTCCTGAAAAAAGACACCTTTGACATAACACGTGTCTGGTGTACTCTTACATTTTGGTGAGCCAGCCCCATTTGGTCGTTTTTTTTTTTCTCTTTCCCTTACTCCTTGCCAAAAGGGGGAGAGGTTAACACAGTTTCTTGAGTGATCAAGTCTCGGGAAAAAAATCAGATCAAAAGAACCTAGAAAGGACGTTTGCGTTTCATCAGACGAGGACAAAAGTTCCAAGGAACCAAGCCGGTTAAAGACGTGAGATTCTTCTACTTACGGTAAGTAAAAATCATGGAATTTTTAGATGAATTAACTAGAGAAAGTAAGCTAGAATTTAAAGATGTGTCTCTTTATCCAAATGACAGTCATCTTTGGGCATATATGTACAAGGAATGTTTACAGGCTAATGTCCAGATAGACAAAGCTAGATTCACTATAAATAAGCAGCGTAAAAAAATATCTAACATTTTAAAGTTGGTAAGAATATTTAACAAAATGATTATCAATGTTGATTTACCTGCTAAAAATGTGTGTACTTTAGAACAGACAGAATGCAACACATTACAGAACACAGGGAAACACGAAAATGTGTCTCAAGATTCTCAAGATTGTCCAAACTGTGAGATTTTTTGTAATTATATAGAGAATCTTGAGGAACAAATAGATTCCAAAACAAATCTTTTGGAAAAACTTCAGAATGACAATAGATTGACACAGATTGCTGTGTTATCAAAAGATGATAAGAAAAATAAGGCCTCTGCATCAAAGCCTCAACCTTCCTATATTCCTGATAATTCAGAAATAATCGAGGACATTGATGACGCCGGAGAGGTTAGAAAAAGGAAATTACTTGACCGTGCAGCAAAATTGAAATTACAAATACATGACCAATTAATTAAAGTCTTAAAAGACATCCCAGCATATGATTTAAGAGCAGACGCTTTTCATAATGCAGACGTATTTGAGTCCTACACTGACAGATACAACCTCAAAAATGAACAGCGTAATCATATATTTTATCTTTGGTTACCTGCACATTATGCTCGACGACTAACAAAGTCACCTATTACTGACAAAGATGGACAGGAGATACACAGTGACGATTCAGACAGATTACGACAATTGTTATTATGCACAACAGGCGAAGATGCTCCGTCCATGGAAATACTTGACTCCTTACAGACTTCAGTTACAGAAAATCCATTTGATTTCATGCATAGATTCTCAAAAGCATACAAGATGGTTTTGGGGGTAGATGATGAAAGCAATTCAGGGTTTATTAAAGCATTTACAAAGAAATTTAAATATCTTGATCCAACTTCATTAGCTATCGCACAAGAAAAAGAATCTTTAACAGAAGCGTCAAGTTTCATTGATAAAGTTAGAAGACAAATGAAACAGGGCAATCTTAAAGCTAAGATCGCTTTAGTTCAAAATGACACTTTAAAACGGAATAGTCAGACTACAGCCAAGACAGGCTGGACAGCTCCTAGTAACTATGACAGGTGCAAGCAAGTGAGCCAGAGAGAGCCCATCACTTGTTATTATTGCCAGAGACCAGGCCATGCACGTTATCAATGTAGACAATTCTTGAGGGATATGCAGATGAAAGATTCAAGAAATATAGGTAAAGAAAATGGACTCATACCTCTTGAACCATCTGCTCCTCCTCGTCCAAATACAACTCAATCTTCTTCTCCTTATGCTCCATTGATAAAACAAATCAGAGAATTATCAATCAGCAATGGCATGACTGAAAAAAACTTGCAATCAGCCACTGGTGATTCAAACCCATTATTGCCTACCCCATGACTACAGAATAAAAAGGAAATAAAGTCTCATTATCTAGAATATGTTACACCAATAAGTCTAGATAAAAGTGGACGCCCTTATATCAAAGCAAAATTAAATGGTCAAAAACTTAGTATATTGATCGACACAGGGGCGGAGATATCGATTACGGGTGTAAAATTACCTCTTTTTGCTGATGCAGCAATTTGCACAGTTGTTGGATTTAACGGATCAGGTAATTCTAAAGCTTCAAAATGTAAAAATGTTTCATTTGAAATTCCTGGATATTTGGATACTGAGATCGATATTTGGTATTCTCGAGGTGCAGAGAATATAATTGGGACAGATATCATTCAACAAAGAGGTTGGATACTTGATCTAGGTAATGGTGTTATCTGGAAAGGTTCCATTAATCGTAAGCCTGTGGTAATTGACCCAGCAGATTACTGTGAAGTCGGCAGAATCTGCTTAACAGAAGTGATTGCTGAAGACCATAAATGGCCAGATATTGGTGAAAATCAAGATCTGGAACGATTGGTCAAATCATTCAAAAATTTATGGAGCCAAGGAAAAAATGAGGCGGGTTTATTCAAAGATGTAGAAGTAGACGTGCAAGGGCGGGACCCGCCAGCCCAGAAGCAATACAAATTGCCACCAGAGTCTATTGAACCAGTATCTGTTGTCATAAAAGAACTTTTGCAACAAGGTATTATTAGGAAAACAAATTCACTGGCAAACAATCCGTTATGGGTAGTACCTAAACGAGATGACCCTAATTCTTTCAGGCTTCTGGTAGACCTCAGAATGCTGAATAAATATACTCCACATTGTGCCCCGATAGTTGCAGAAACACCTGACATCATGTCCCGAATTGACGCAAAGGCGAAAGTATTCTCTGTGATTGATATTGCAAACGGGTTTTTTTCAATATCTTTGACCAAAAGTTGTCAATACAAATTTGCTTTCTATTTTAAAAACGAACAATATACTTTCAATCGTCTTCCTCAAGGCCTGCATCTAAGTCCTAGCGTATTTCATCAAGCGTTAGCGAAAGTCTTATCAAAATTTTCTAGACCAGACTGTATTTTGCAGTATGTAGATGACATTTTGTTGTTAACGGAAAATGAGGCAGAGCATTTGACCCTTTTAGCCGAATTGTTTGATCTGCTGCAAGATGCAGGTCTCAAGCTAAATACTCGCAAAGTTCAGCTCATGAAACGCGAGGTCAAGTTTCTCGGTATTCAGATCAGTCCGGGTAAACGCCAACCTCTGCAAGAAAGGGTTAATGCTATTGCTGCACTTCCTGTACCAACCACATTTAAAGCATTGAGACAATTCCTAGGATTAGTGAATTTTTCCAGAGAGTACATTGAGTCATTTGCTGAGAAGGCAAAAAGTCTGTATGATCTTCTAAAAGCCAATGAGGAAAATGGTTTTGGTCCTTGGACAGAAGTACAACAAAGGGATTTTGAATGTTTGAAAAAAGATTTGCAAACAGCACCAGCCCTAGCTACAGTAGAAAGGCAAGCACCATTTGCTTTGCAGGTGCATACATCTGAAAATGCAATTTCTTCTGTGTTACTTCAATTACAAGGAGGAAATTGGAGGATTTTGGGATATTTCTCTAGGATTTTAACCCCAGTTGAGAGAGGTTTTGACACATGTGTAAAACAATTGGTAGGAGTTCACTATGCAGTGAAGGCAACTGAGCACATAGTAGGATTCAACCAAATTGTCTTACAAACTCCGCACTCCACCCTGAAATTTCTCCTTGAGAAAAATATTCAAGGTGTTTCCAATCAAAGATTTTCACAATGGTTGTTGGCTTTATCACCTAAACAGATCCAGATTGACCATAATGCCAAATATGTACTCCCTCAATTGATGGAATATAATGGATTAGAACATGAGTGTTCATGTGAAGTCCAGAATGCCTACCCTCCTCTGTTCCGCAGAGAAGCAGAGAAGACTGATGAACCAGTGTTTGTAGATGGTTCACGTTACTGTATTTCAGGGGAGTATTTTTCAGGCTATGCAATCTGGTTTCCTAAAAGAGGATATGCCATACAACACAGACTTCCAGGACACTTTTCAGCACAAAAAGCAGAATTGTTAGCAGTAGAGACAGCACTGACTGTAGCCAATGAAGAGAACAAGGGTCCACTAGCAATCTATAGTGACAGTTCATATGTTGTGCGTTCTCTTACTGATTATTTGCCAATTTGGAAAAGAAGAGGTTTTGTAGACGCATCAAACAAAGTTTTGGTACATAGAGAAACACTAGAATCAATTTTTGCACTAGCAGAGAAAAACCCTTGTGTCTATGCTATTGTAAAGGTACCAGCTCATAAAAAAGACAACGATGAACTAAGCATTGGTAACAGGGCAGCTGACACATTAGCAAAAGAAGCAGCTGTTGTTGAACAGTCAGAGATTCCAATTGAGCCAGTTTCAGTGAATGCAGTCAGAAAGACAGATACTCAGATCCCCTCTTTTGCAGAAGAACAGAAAAAGGATCAGTCCTTATCTGTTCCTCAGGGGGATTCTAAATCTCCTTTTGTTTGTGAAAATGGAATATTGTGTCACGATTTAAATGGGCATCTGCGTCCTGTATTACCAAAACATTTACAAGGTGAATTCACAAAATATAATCATGAAAGCTTAGGCCATGTAGGTAAGCAGAGATTGCTAGAAGTTCTCAAAGAAAAGTTTTACTGGGAAAAAATGGAAGAAACCGTAGACAATGTGATTCAATCTTGTCTTATTTGTGCACAAGTGAACCCCAGACCTAAGGGACAAAAACCTCCCTTACAAAGAGTTCCTCCAGCTAATGGTCCATGGTCCACATTACAAATTGACTACATAGGACCATTGCCTACAGGAAAAAACGGGTTCAGGTATGCGCTCACAATCGTAGACGTGTTTTCAAAGTGGGTTGAAATCTTACCTGCTCGTACAGATGATGCACTGACTACTGCAAGATTGTTAATCAATCATGTTTTTCCGACTTGGGGGATCCCAATGAATCTCAGTTCAGATCGAGGATCGCATTTTACAGGTAAGATAATGCAAGCAATGTGCAAAATTCTGGGAGTCCAACAAAGATTTCATGTTCCATATCATCCACAATCTGCAGGTATTGTTGAAAGGATGAATAGGACTATCAAATCCAGGATTGCAAAAATGTTACTAGACAAAGGAAGTACATGGGTAGATGCTGTACCTTTTGTTCTAATGAGTATCAGAAGTACAACATCCTCATCTACTCAATACAGTCCATTTGAACTAATGACAGGCAGAAAAATGCCACTTGTGTTCCCACATGAACCTTTTTTGTCCACTCCGCAAAAAGAAGCAATTGAGAAAAACAAATGGTTACAGATGTTGCAAGACAATCTGAACACCATTTTGCCACATGCAGCTTCTCATATGCAGAAAATGATTCCTCCACATACCTCAAAATTTGAGAAAGGTGGACAAGTCATGATTAAAACCTTTCGAAAAAGCGGACCATGGCAAAGTAATTGGGAAGGTCCTTTTGAGATTTTGGATACATTAGGTGTAATGATACAAGTCCAAAGGCCTCTCAATTCTGTGAAAAATGCACGGAGACAACAAAAAATATGGGTTCACACTGATCAATGCAAATTGTTTATGCCAAGATAATGATATTGCATTTCTTTTTACAGATATGGCATCTGATAACCAAACATGGAGGAACAACAAACTCCAAGAAGAAATAAAGAAAACATCAGAAAATTGGAAAGAAAGAAAATACATAAAAAGGAGAAAATTAGTTATCTCAGGACTCCTTTTTCCATTATTGACATTTTTCTTCATAAAAAATTATTTGACTTTTTCCAGTTCAGCAGAAGATAACAAGACTGAGACCCTGCATAAAAGAGACTTGCAGCTATCCAGAAATAAGAGACACTTTCCAAGATACAGTGACTTTGACACAAGCAATGACATATATGGATACGCTTGCATAGGATATGGGGTTACTTGTTGTATGGATTTTTATTTTTTCCATAGCAACAATATTGAAATATATGCCAGAATAGAATCCAAGACAAATTTTGTAAAAATGCAAGGATCATATGTACATAGTAATACAACTGGTACATATGAGTGTAATTTAACAAATATGGGATACTGGGTTATAGTTATAAAAGGAAATGAGTCCACAACTTGGTCTGGTGATGTAACTAATGTTAAGGTACATACTCCTTCGGTGGGAGGATCCAAAACTGATATTTGGTTTCAAACACAATATTATTTACAGTTTGTAGATCCTGAACATTTACAAATTACAGGAGATGAAAAAGGAGATGTAACTAGAGTATGGAATTTTCAAATGACAAGAGGTTTAGCTCAAGTCAAAGTGAAGGTGATGATTACTGTTGTGGATTTGATTATTCCGACATAAAAGTATCTCCACAATCTCTTAAAATAGAAGAAGGAAAGGATAATTTAACTTTGATGTGTATTACGCAAATAGAATTACCTCAGAATTCACTATTAACTTGGAAAAGGAATAGTGAGTTGTTGGGCAGTCTTTTCTATAGCTCAGCTAATATAATTCGTAAGGGTAATGTTGGTAATTTAGATTGGAAAAATAATAGCTTGATTTATCATCACACTAGTCCAAATCTAAATGACTCAGGTATTTATGAGTGTTGCCTATCATTGGAAAATTATCCTATGAAATGTGATATTGCAAATGTTGTAGTTTTATCCCCTGAAAAAAACGAAGTGTACTAACGGAAAATTTATTCCCGCCAGTCCTTTTCAAATTAATCATTTCCAATCCAGACATCTCTTAAGAGAAGGACATTTTGTGATTATACTTTGGAAATTTAACATTTCTGAATGGAAAATTTCATCAAGGTATCCTAAATGTCAAGAGTATTTAGTTAATATGGAATTGGGTATTGATAAATGGTTTGGAACTAATGGTAAAAATAATAACAGGAGTAAGCGAGGTATTGCAGAAGGAATACTTGGAGGTATCAGTATTATTGGAAGTATTACCAATAGTATGGATATTAATACGTTAAAGTCTGATCTAGAAACAACGGGTTTAGTGGGAAGTAAAACTATCAAAGTTCAGAGAAATTTAAACCAAATATTAGAAAATATGATAATGAAGACAGCAACGGTTATAGGTCCATCTATAGTCCATTTACAAAATATTACTTTGGATTTAATGAACAGTGAACAGCATTCCCACATAGCCAGGACATGTCTAGAGATACAGACAGAGTATTCTACTAATTTTAAAATAACAGCACAAGCATTCCAAAGTGGAATAACTCCTCTAGGAATTTTACAAAGTTTACCTAATGAATATGTATTTGCAAAAAATCATACAGATTTATGGGTAAATAAATGGGTAGGATGTAATCAGCATGAATGCTTTAGTACCTCAATGATTCCTATAGCTGGGAGAGAACAAATTTTGGTTCCAATTACAGTCTTAGGATTACCAGTAAGTGATACTCAATTGTTATATTATCAATTGCAGTTTACAGATTTTGCTTTGGATAGTAATTTTTCAGAACCAGAACAACTCGATCTATCTTCATGTTTACATTTTCAATCAAAAATAATCTGTTTGCCTAAGCAGGACAAAGGAATTTTTCATTCTTGTTATCATAATCATTCATTATGTACAGCAAGAATAGAAACAGTAAAAACTACCTTTGACTTAGT
>CM055123.1:2609043-2709175 GCA_029206835.1 Rana muscosa | reverse complement strand
TACTTCTGTAGGAAGAAAGAAGGTCTGTTTTCAAGTTATGACTAGCACTGAAACAGTTAAAGCCTTTTTCCCAAACTCTAGGTAGGGAGAGTGTCAGTGTCTTTTACTGTGCGAGTCCTTGTTTCTAGGGACAAAGAAGGAAAGTGAGGGGAATTCTCCTTGTGCTATAGTGTGCTTTAAAAAAACATTTTTTCTAGGGACAGAAAACTCTAGGTAGGGAGAGTGTCAGTTTCTTTCACTGTGCGAGTCCTTGTTTCTAGGGACAAAGAAGGAAAGTGAGGGGAATTCTCCTTGTGCTATAGTGTGCTTTAAAAAAACATTTTTTCTAGGGACAGAAAACTCTAGGTAGGGAGAGTGTCAGTTTCTTTCACTGTGCGAGTCCTTGTTTCTAGGGACAAAGAAGGAAAGTGAGGGGAATTCTCCTTGTGCTATAGTGTGCTAAAGCATTCCTCATCAACCATCTTTGAAATCCTTGTTTTTTGGACAGTCAGGGAAATTGTCGTTGTGCTATTCTGTGCAAAAGCAATCATCCTCAACCATATTTAGAAATCCTTAAGTAAAGGGACAGAGAAGGACACCTGAAGGTAGCCCTTATTGCTTTTTTCCCATCTCCCTGCAGGCCATCTATTAGAATGTCTGGAAGGCAAACAAGGAGAGGCAGACAGTCAGGAGGCAATAAAAGAGGGCAAGCAGGCTCTGTGTCTGGGGGCAACAGTGCTGGTCGTGGACGCGGTGCATTGTCATCAGCACATGGCCATGGGACACGCTTGTCCTTCTTTTCGGCAGCTGGACATGTTGAGCCACATCATGCCGAAGACTTGGTAGAGTGGATGACCAAGCCCTCCTCCTCCTCCTCATCCTCTCTCACCCAGGCTCAGGGTACTGGCAAAGCAGCTGCCAAAGCGTCCTCTTCCCTGGTATCAATGTCAGACTCATCATCAGTCACTCCTTCCCTAGACCCACCATGTCCTCCTCCTGAGGAGTCCCCCGAACTGTTTGAGCACAGTGTTGGGTACATGCTCCAGGAGGATGCCCAGCGTTTCGAAGGGTCTGATGATGAAACCCAGCTACAGGAAGGCAGTAGGGTGAGAGCAGACAGAGGGGATGCTCAAGAAGGACACCAATCTGGCAGTCATGTTCCAGCAGCTGCAGCATACTGCCAGATTGGCTCCAGTGATGAGGAGGGAGGGGATGATGAGGTCACTGACTCCACGTGGGTGCCTAATAGGAGAGAGGAGGAGGAGGAGGATGAGGAGGAGGCACATCTCCAACGAGGCAGGATGCCCTTTGGTGGCCAGCGTAAGGGCAGTACACCGACGGAATCACACCGCAGAGCTCCGCCTGTGCAGGGCGCTGCCTCTGCCCGTCATGCAAAAAGTTCCTTGGTGTGGGCCTTTTTTGAGGCTAGTGCATCAGATCGCACAGCTGCTGTTTGCAACATATGTCTCAAGCGTATATCGCGTGGCCAAAACATCAGCCGCTTGGGTACCACATGCCTGACCAGACATATGTTGACCTGCCATGCAGCTCGTTGGCAAGCCTACCTCAAAGACCCACACCAAAGAACAAAGCGGACCTCTCCTTGCACCGCATCAGCTGGGATCTCCAACCCCACTATAACTTCAGTCCTCTCTGAAACATGCACTGAGAGGAATGAAGGTGTAGAATTAGGTGTGTCACAGCCAAGTACTTGCGGCCACTCTGCTAGCAGTACACCGACGTCCGATTCTAGCAGGCAAATTTCCCTGCCCCAGCTGCTGGACCGTCGAAAGAAGTTCACTCCCAGCCATCCACATGCCCAGCGGTTGAATGCTAGCTTGGCTAAATTGCTAGCGCTTCAACTGCTGCCTTTTCAGTTGGTAGACTCGGCCCCCTTCCGTGAGTTTGTGCAATGTGCGGTTCCTCAGTGGCAGGTTCCCAAACGCCACTTTTTCTCACGGAAGGCTATTCCGGCTCTCTACCGGCATGTGGAAGGCAATGTCTTGGCCTCGCTGGACAGGGCGGTCAGCGGTAAGGTGCATATTACCGCTGACTCATGGTCCAGCAGGCATGGACAGGGACGTTACCTTTCTTTCACGGCCCATTGGGTCACTCTTTTGGCAGCTGGGAAGGATGCAGGACAAGGTGCAGTAGTGTTGGAGGTTGTTCCACCGCCACGCCTCCAAAATGCTACTACTGGTTGTGACACACCTCTCTCCTCCACCCCCTCCTCTTCTTCTTCCTCCATGGCCTCTTCCTGTGGTTTGTCCTATGAACCAGCGGTGCTCCGTAGCCGTTCACGGGGCTACGCAAGTACGCAGGCAAAAAGATGCCATGCCGTGCTTGCGCTGGTGTGTTTGGGGGACAGAAGCCACACTGGGGCAGAGGTCCTGTCTGCTCTGCAGGGCCAGGCCGAGAGGTGGTTGACGCCACGCCAGCTTAAGCCAGGAATGGTGGTTTGCGACAATGGCACCAACCTCCTCTCCGCCCTCCGACAGGGACAACTGACCCATGTGCCCTGTGTGGCTCACGTCCTTAACCTGGTGGTGCAGCGCTTCTTGGGCAGGTACCCGGGCTTACAGGATGTCCTGAGGCAGGCCAGGAAAGTCTGTGTGCATTTCCGCAGATCTTATAATGCCAGTGCTCGCCTGGCTGAGCTGCAAAAGGAGTTGAACCTGCCCAAGAACCGCCTTATATGTGACATGCCCACCAGGTGGAACTCAACGTTGGCCATGCTGCAGAGGCAGCACACGCAGCAGAGGGCCATCAATGAGTACCTGTGCGACTACGGCACCAGGACAGGGTCAGGGGAGCTTGGTTTTTTTTCTCCACGCCAGTGGGGCATGATCAGGGATGCATGCACTGTCCTGGCACCATTTGAGGAGGCCACGAGGATGGTGAGCAGTGACAGTGCATGCATCAGTGACACTGTACCTCTTGTCCACCTGTTGGAGCACACGCTGCGTGGAATAATGGACAGGGCACTTGAGGCAGAACAGAGGCAGGAAGAGGAGGACTTCCTTGCCTCTCAAGGCCCCCTTTACCCAGACAGTGTTCCTTCTGTCCCACCCATCGCACAGGAAGAGGAGGAGGAGGAGGAGGAGGAGGATTGTGTCAGCATGGAGGTGGAGGCTGGCACTCAGCATCATCAGCAGCAGTCTTTTAGGGATGATTTACAGTCCCAAGAAACCAGTGGACTTGTACGTGGCTGGGAGGAGGTGGCTGCGGATCATGTCGTCCTTAGTGACCCAGAGGACTCCGGAGCGAATGCCTCAGCAAACCTACGCTGCATGGCCTCCCTGATCCTGCAAAGTCTGCGGAAGGATCCTCGTATTCTTCGGATCAAGGAGAGGGACCATTACTGGCTGGCCACTCTCCTTGATCCACGGTACAAGGGTAAGGTTGCGGACCTTATGTTACCATCGCAGAGGGAGCAGAGGATGAGACAACTCCGGGAGGCCTTGCAGAAAGGTCTGTGCAACGCGTTCCCAGAGACTGGGAGGTTACAAACTCCTGGTCCTGGACAACGAGTTGCTGAGGCTTCGGCCAGTCAAAGAAGGAGCGGTGGGGAAGGTGGCCGTCTGACCGATGCGTTCAGACAATTCTTTAGTCCGCAGCCCCAAAGTATGATCGGTTCCAGCAACCATCGCCAGCGTCTGATAAACATGGTGCAGGAATATCTAGGGGCAAGGTCAGACTTGGACACCTTCCCCACCGAAAATCCTCTGGCTTACTGGGTCTTGAGGATGGATCACTGGCCAGAGCTTGCACAGTATGCAATTGAGCTACTGGCCTGTCCTGCATCCAGCGTTCTTTCGGAACGCACATTCAGTGCTGCTGGAGGATTTGTCACGGATCACAGGGTGCGCCTGTCCACCGACTCGGTTGATCGACTGACTTTCATCAAGATGAACCAGTCTTGGATCACCACCAGCTACCACACACCTGATGCTGATATAACAGACTAATTGATTTTAACATGTCACATCCCTTCAAGACTGATGCTGAGTGCCTGTGCTGTTATGTTGACTGGCTATCCTCCTCCTCCGAGTCCTCAATGATACGATTGATGATGATAGCTTGGAAGATCATTTTTGTTTATGGGTGCCGCCACCAGTGGCTAAGGCCCAATTTTTCAGCCCCTGTTTTACAGGGGCGTGTAATTACAATTTTTTTAGCAATAATTTGCCATAGGGCTCATTGCTGTGCTCCAAGTACAGTATCTGTGAGGGGTTGGAGTGTTGTGGCACCAGTGCCTAAGGCCCAATTTTTCAGCCCCTGTTTAACAGGGGCGTGTCATTACAATTTTTGAAGCAATACTTTGCAACAGGGCTCATTGCTGTGCTCCAAGTACAGTATCTGTGAGGGGTTGTAGTGTTGTGCCACCAGTGCCTAAGGCCCAATTTTTCAGCCCCTGTTTAACAGGGGCGTGTCATTACAATTTTTGAAGCAATACTTTGCAACAGGGCTCATTGCTGTGCTCCAAGTACAGTATCTGTGAGGGGTTGTAGTGTTGTGCCACCAGTGCCTAAGGCCCAATTTTTCAGCCCCTGTTTAACAGGGGCGTGTCATTACAATTTTTGAAGCAATACTTTGCAACAGGGCTCATTGCTGTGCTCCAAGTACAGTATCTGTGAGGGGTTGTAGTGTTGTGCCACCAGTGCCTAAGGCCCAATTTTTCAGCCCCTGTTCAACAGGGGCATGCAATTACAATTCTTGATGTAATAATTCACAGTAGGGCCCATTGCTGCACCCACCAAGAGTAACTCTGAGGGCTTACAGTGTTGTGGCAACGCCACCACCACCACCACCACGAAAGGCCCAATTTTTCAGCCCCTGTTCAAAAGGGGCATGTAATTACAATTCTTGATCTAATAATTCACAGCAGGGCCCATTGCTGCACCCACAAAGAGTAACTCTGAGGGCTTACAGTGTTGTGGCAACGCCACCACCACCACCACCACGAACGGCCCAATTTTTCAGCCCCTGTTCAAAAGGGGCATGTAATTACAATTCTTGATCTAATAATTCACAGCAGGGCCCATTGCTGCACCCACCAAGAGTAACTCTGAGGGCTTACAGTGTTGTGGCAACGCCACCACCACCACCACCACGAAAGGCCCAATTTTTCAGCCCCTGTTCAAAAGGGGCATGTAATTACAATTCTTGATCTAATAATTCACAGCAGGGCCCATTCCTGCACCCACCAAGAGTAACTGTGAGTGCTTACAGTGTTGTGCCAACACCAACAACTAAGGGGCCTATTTCTGCAGAGTATATACGGCAGGTCCCTACTTTCAAACATCCAACTTACAAACGACTCCTACTTGCAAACGCAAGAAGACAACAGGAAGTGAGAGGAAATCTACCACTAGGAAGGAAAATTCTCTCCTGTAAGAATAAATATGGGAGAAAGGTGTCTCCTCTGTACTGATGCTTTATCAGCAATCCTTGTTTCAAGAAAAACACCACATTTCAAAAACAGTTGTCATTGGGACGGAAAGTGAGGTGAAATGTTCTGAACAGGGGCACAGACAGCAAAACAAATGTTACAGGGGTGATAACCCTTACCTATGTTTTCCAAAAAGTTTAAAAATAGATTTTTGGGCTGGAGCTACACTTCAACAATGTACCTGTTCAAAATTACAAACAGATTCTACATAAGAACAAACCTACAGTCCCTGTCTTGTATGCACCGCCTGTATACGGCTGTTCAGAGTATATAGGGCCTTTTTTATTTTATGTGCGGGGTTCCCCTTAATATCCATACAAGACCCAAAGGGGCTGGTAATGGGCTGGGGTAGGGGGGGGGGTCATGGGGTAGCTATGCCATTTTTCTTAAAGATTTTCATCCATATTACCGGGACCAGACATTACATTAAAGCCGCAAGCAGTTTTAAATGGCTTTTTTTTCCTTTAGAAGTGTCATTTTGTGCAGGGACAGTTCTAAACACGGGAAACACGTGGCACTTCACAGGCATACTTTAGACACCCCCCAGGTACGATATTTAAAGGAATATTTGACTTTTTTTTTTTCACTTTATGCATCATTAAAATGACTGCTCCTGAAAAACGACCGTTTTTAAAACTTCTTTTTGCATTGATACATGTCCCCTGGTGCAGAACCCGGGTTCCCAAACCCTTTTTAGGACAATAACATGCATAATAGTTGTTATAATTAGCACTTTAGAATTCGAACGTTCGCATCCATTGTATTTAATAGGGTTCTAATGTTCGTACGAACTTTCGGTCCGTTCGCGGGTTCTGGTGCGAACCGAACCCGGGGGTGTTCGGCTCATCACTACTCAAGAGCAGGAAGAGACACAGGCTGATGACCAGCGGGAAATGGTAGATACAATGCCGGGTGAGCTAGATCTGATGGCTATTTTGCAAGCACTCCCGACACAAGATGAGATGGCTATTCTAAAAGCACTCCCGACACGAGATGAGATGGAAGCACTTGTGTCCCGTCTGGGGGAGGGCCATCGGAAGGAATTACAGCTCATTAGAACTAAGTTACAAGCCCTGTCGGATAAAATCTCAGTAGAAGGGACACGAACTGCCAGGCTGGAAGACCGGATTGCACGGCTGGAAGGACTGGAAAAAAACAGTCATTACAGGTGATACAGAACTCCTCTATACAGCTAAAATTTGAGGAAATTGAGGACCGGAGCCGACGGCTGAACCTTAGATTCAGAGGGATTCCGGAAGAGATTGAGGGTGAGTCTCTACATACAGCGGTAATATCAATATGCCAGCAACTTGGAGCAGTAATGGTACCGAAGGCGATTGAATTTGATGGATTGCACAGAGCCCTAGGACCACGGTCCTTAGACCCAGCAAGACCCAGAGATGTTATTGGACGTTTCCATCGATATACCCACAAATAATTGGTTAGCCGTAAAGCATGGGAGGCTGGGTCAATAACGTTTGAAGGTACGACAGTTAAAATCCTACCAGATCTCTCTCGGGCCACCCTACAGCGGAGGGCACAACTGCGACCGCTCTTATGCCGCGTACACACGATCATTTTTCCCGTTGGGAAAAATGAATTTTTTTCTTTTGGACGAGAAAAACGATCGTCTGTGGGCTTTTTGTCATTTTTCCCGACGGGAAAAACGGAATTAATCACGACGAGAAAAATTAGAACATGCTCTAATTTTTCTCGTCGTTTTTTTCCGCTGCAGTTTTCCCATAGGGAAACACTGCCGGGGAGCCCACACACGGTCGTTTTTTTCGACCAAAAAAAAAGGTAATTTAAAACGGCCGTGTGTGGGGGGAACAAGCTGTTCCTCGTTTTTCACGTCGATTTTCTCGAGGATGTTTTCACCGTCGAAAAAATTGATCGTGTGTACGCGGCATTAGAGAAATTCAAACTTGCGGGAGGTATTAACAGAGGTGCCCTTAGGAGATAGGGGAGTAGAATGTGGGAAGATGATATCATTTGGAGACATAAACAAATAACTGGACATATGAAGTAAAATGTGAATGTTTTCATAGATATAATAGATATAGATATTATATTAGGATATTGTAATAGATGATAAGATATGTTAATATTAAAGACCGGTATACATGGAAAACTAATAGGAATAAGGAGATATAAGGTTACCCCGTAAGGTGGGACCATTTTGGAGGTAGGGTATAATTTTCAGGAGTATTAAGAGTTTGTAGCATATATGAAAGTAAATATATGTGTATGTAGATGGGGGAATTACATGTATAAGTATATTGAAAGAGGGTTGGAGGGTAGACAGATATATCTAAAGAGAGAGGAGGTAGGAGAGAAGATGGGAGAGGGGATTAGGAAGGAAGGAGATTAGAAAGATTAATAGTTAGGGGGGTTAAGAATAGGTAGGAATATATCCCACCATTACTGGAAGGAGCCAGAAAGATATAGAGCTGGCGGTACCAAAGAGAGAGATATACTGTATGTGTTTAAGGTTAAGGGGGGTATGATACGATATAGGATAGTTTAGGAGGGTAAATCAAAGCAAAGAGAAGGAAGAATATAGGTACTAGATTGCCCCTATTTAGAAATAGACTGGAGAGGGAGGAGACGGGAGATAAATATAGGAAAAGGAATGGGCTGCATTAGAGGGTTAAATAAGCTAAGAAATGACTGGAGGGCCAGGGTTGGGAGCTCTGCCACTCGAGCTATTGCTGACCAATACCCCAAGCTCGGCGCCTACGGGAAATTAGAATTCCTAGGTAGAATTCAAGTTGTATAACCCCTTGACCCTCTTTTCCTCCCCTTTTTTTTTTTTTTTCTTTTTGCTTGAGGTCTCCCGAGGTGTGGAAGATGGACAGAATAAGGTTGACCTCACTAAATGCTAGGGGGCTCCAATATCCCCGAAAAGCATAAGATGTTATTGAACGATTTAAAATATCTTAATACAGATATTGGATTTATACAGGAGACGCACTTTAAGGAAGGAGTCTTCCCCTATCTCCAAAATAGATATTTTCCGAATGTATATCATGCCTCCAATCAGGAAGCTAAAACCAAAGGAGTCGCTATTTTAATTTCAAACAGAATACCATGGTCCCTTACAGACAAATGTCTAGACCCAGGGGGAAGATATCTTTTCCTTAAAGGAGCTATAGGTAGGGAGAAGGTAACCTTAGCCACCATTTATGCACCAAATGCGCATCAAGACAGCTTTCTGGTTAAAGTTCTTTCAAAATTGATGGAATTCAGAGAGGGAAAGTTGATTTGTGGAGGAGATTTAAATATCCCCCTAGATCCAAAAGTAGATATTTTTCGGGGGCGTCTCCTCGGTACCCAGTGGAATCAGAAGTCGTATCCTGCAGAAGTTACATGAACTTCAACTGGTAGATGGGTGGCGCAATATACATCCAGGGGAGAGAGACTATGCTTACTTTTCGAACGCCCATCAAATATACTCACGAATAGATCTCTTCTTCTTCTCATCGGTTACTTCACTCTGTACAGGAAATATTAATAGGAAACATAACATGGACAGACCACGCACCAGTTACGATTGAGTTAACCCTAATGGGGGGGATTCAATCGTCAGAGTGGAGATGGTGCTTAAAAAAAAGCTTACTACAGTCCCCCCAAATTATGGAAGATTTGATTAAAGAAATCACGTGGTATTTTCAGATAAACGATAATGAAGAAAGCGACCCAGGAATAGTATGGGAGGCCCATAAATCGGTAATTCGAGGTATTTTAATTAAACATGGCTCCCGAGTGAAAAAGACTAGAGAAGAACAAATAAAATAATTATTGGAAAGGATACAGGGACTAGAGATACAACATAAGAAGAGAACAGAAATAGGTTTAGGAACTGAATTAGCACATTTAAGAAGACAAATATCAGATCTTCTTCGGTATAAGGCGGAAGCGGTCTTACAGTACGGGAGGAGGATGATGTATAACTCGGGAGACAAATGTGGCAAACTACTAGCAAAAAAAATTAAAAAACAACAACAGACACGGTCGTATATACCATTTATTAAAACAAAAGCAGATCAAAAACTTTCACTCCCGAACGAAATAGCGCAAGAATTTGGGGAATATTATTCTTCTTTATACAATCTGCCGGAGATATTGGGCTCCCCTCTGTCCCTTGAGAAATACCTGTCCTCCTCACGACTGTCCAGATTGCCATCACGGGTTCGAAGAAAATTAAAAGGCCAATTACTATTGAGGAGGTGCAAACAGCAATGAAAACAATAAAACATGGTAAGGCATCTGGCCCAGATGGGTTCACTATACAATATTGGTACATCACACCAAGCAAATTACACAAATGGTTTTCATCAGTCCCTGGGCATTGTTGGCGCTGCAACCAAGAAGAAGGCACCTTATATCACATCTGGTGGGAATGTAACTTGATTAAACCCTTTTGGAATCAAGTAACCAAAACCATTAAACACATTACAAAAACAAAGATTAAATTAGATGCTGCTTGCTGCCTCATAAACATCTCCAATTGCACATTGAGAAAATACAAGAACTCTTTGACAAGATTCTTGATCACAGCAGCAAAAACAGTGATACCAAGACACTGGAGAAATACCACCGCCCCCACGATCAAAGAATGGCTGGATGAGATACATCTCCTTAAGGGCATGGAGGAGATCAGGGCAACAACACAAAGGAACACAGAAAATTTCAATAAAACCTGGCAACCGTGGGTCATCTTTAGATTTTCTGATTCCTATGCCACTCTCACACAGAGATAGATTTTTAACATAGAGATCCTGAATAATTAATATCTCTTCTTTATTTTTATACAGTCTCTTTTTCCTCTCCTTCCTCTTTCCTTTTTGTTATTTTATTTCTCTATAAGGGCACCTTTCAGAGGCCCACAAAGATTATATTTCTTCTTTGATGAATAACAGCTTTCTCTACAAAAAATCGGAATATTTTCCAAATAGAGCATTGCGGTAAAAATTGGCTGATTGTGAAATCATTCTATTTTGAGTGAAGATTCATCCAGGCCACTAATAATAAATGTAGAAGCACAATATAACAATGTGATCTGCTTGAACATTGCCTCTCCTATTAAAATACTCTACTGCTGAATTCAATTATACAATGTTATAATTTCTATGCAATTTCTTTATACAAATGTTCGTATGATTGTACAAATGCTACTTTTAAGCATCAATAAAAGCTTTATTGTTTGAAAAAAAATATTATAAATGCTTTATTACACTATTGGGGCCACATATGACTAAGGTATTCAATGAAGTTGGACAAACAGTGGTGTTACCCTGAGGCCGTAACAGCGCATATTACGGTTATCCCGAAAGAGGGGAGGGACCCAGTGATTCGTAGCAGTTATAGACCAATATCTTTATTAACCACTTGCTTACTGGGCACTTAAACCCCCTTCCTGCCCAGGCCAATTTTCAGCTTTCAGCACTGTCGCGCTTTGAATGACAATTGCGCGGTCGTGTGACGTGTCTCCCAAACAAAATTTACGTCCTTTTTTTCCCACAAATAGAGCTTTCTTTTGGTGTTATTTGATCATCTCTGTGGTTTTTATTTTTTGCGCTATAAACAAAAAAAAGAGCGACAATTTTGAAAAAAAACACAATATTTTTTACTTTTTGCTATAATAAATATCCCAATAAAAAAAAAATATATATATATTTTTTTCTCAGTTTAGGCCGATACGTATTCTTCTACATATTTTTGGTAAAAAAATCGCAATAAGCGTTTATTGATTGGTTTGCGCAAAAGTTATAGCGTCTACAAAATAGGGCATAGTTTTATAGCATTTTTATTAATAATTATTTTTTACTAGTAATGGCGGCGATCAGCGATTTTTATTGTGACTGCGACATTATAGCGGACACATCGGACACCATTTTGGGACCATTGTCATTTTTACAGCGATCAGTGCTATAAAAATGCACTGGTTACTGTAAAAATTACACTGGCAGTGAAGGGGTTAACCACTAGGGGCACTGAAAAGGTTAAGTGTGCCTAAGGGAGTGATTCTTACTGTGGGGGAGAGGTGACTGACTGGGGGAGGTGACAAAGGGACACACCATCGGTCTCCTCTCCCTGACAGGACGTGGATCTCTGTGTTTACACACAGAGATCCACATCCTTGGCTCTGTGACAGCTGATCGCGGGTATTGGGCGGACATCGTGGCCGCCAGGTACGCGCATCGGCACCCGCGTGACGCCGCGGGCACAGAAGTTCCCAGATGCGTGCTCGGAAACACGCGCGGGGAACGAGGAAAGGGGAGGACGTCAATTGACGGCCTCCCGGCATTCTAGGTCCGCGCTGTAGCCGTCATTCGGCTATAGCGCGGGCCTCTAGTGGTTAAATGTGGATTTAAAAATTTTGAAAAAGATCCTAGCATCCCGCATACAGCCCCAGCTTTCGCAATTAGTCTTGATCAAGTAGGGTTTATTCCGACAAGAGAGGCAAGAGACAGCACAATTAAAGTGTTAAACTTGATCCATCGGGCAAACCAAAAGAAGATAGAGTGTTTTTTTGAATACGGATGCAGAAAAAGCATTCGACAGAGTAAATTGGAAATTTATGTTGGAGGTCTTAAAACAGATGGGCCTAGGTGAGCGGATGGTACAATGGATAGCGGGAGTGTATGCGGGACCCCGGGCTCTGGTAAAAGTAAATGGTGTGCACTCTAGGTCTTTTACAATCACAAATGGGACCCGGCAGGGCTACCCCCTGTCGCCTCTCTTATTCGCGTTAGAGCCATTGTTAAACAAGATTTGACAGAACCCGGATATTGTGGCTATTGATCTGGGGGGAAAGGAATGTAAAAGTATCGGCATATGCGGATGACATGCTTTTCTCACTAGCAAGACCACAAATATTGTTACCCAATTTAATGAAAGAAGTGGAACTGTATGGGAATCTGTCGAATCTAAAAATAAACTATGATAAGTCAGAGGCGATGGGGGTGGCACTTCCGGATTCCATAAAAAGTGGCCTAGAGTTTTAAGTTTAGGTGGACAACTAAAGCAGTAAACTATCTGGGAACACGAATTCCCCCAAATTTAACAGATACCTTTGAACTAAACTTGATACCATTACATAGGACAGTCAGAACATTGTTGGAAGGATGGAATAGGGGTACACACTCATGGTTTGGGAGATGTAATATTTTAAAAATGAGTGTAGTGCCAAAATTCCTTTATCTTTTCCAAGCATTGCCGATCAAAATCCCCATGTCTTACTTTAGCCAAGTCCGTGCCGTGCTCACTAAATTTATTTGGGCCAGTAGACGGCCAAGGATAAGTAGATCATTGCTGACTCTACCTAAGAGGGCAGGAGAAATATTGGCAACAGATATGTACAAATACTATCTGGCTGCCCAACTCGGTAGGATAGTGGACTGGAGTAGACATGGGGATTATAAACTTTGGGTCACTATGGAGCAGCTAATGAGTCCAGTCCCCCTAAATAGGGCACTATGGTGTTACACGGCCTTACCTCCTTTATTAAAAACTCACCCTACGATAGGCCCGGCGCTATGGACAGGTAATAAAGTCAGCCATACGCGAACCTGTATCTGGGGGGGTGGGAGCGTGACCTCTTTGCGAATGATTCCAAAACCCACATAAGATCATGTCATGGCATCGTTATATTGACAACGTTTTCATGGTGTGGGCGGGACTTGAGAGTGAATTGACTGACTTCCTGGAAGGTTTACAATTGAACATGTATAATTTGAAATTTACTTTTACATTTAATCGACTCAAAATTACATTCTTGGATGTAGAGATCTTTATAAATGACAAGAGAGAATTATGCTCTACTCTTTACAGGAAACCATCAGCGGGCAATAGTTTATTGCATGCTAACAGCTCCCATCCTGAACCATTAAAGAAAAGCATTCCATACAGTCAATTCTTGAGAATCAAGAGAAACTGCACTTTGAATGCAGACTTTCAACGTGAATCCTATTCCCTTAATATACGTCTTCGGGCTAGAGGATATAGTAAAACTTGTCTTAGAGAGGCATTTAACAGGGTCAAATGCCTCAATAGACAATCACTCATTTACAAATCTAGAGAAACTAGGTCGTGCACATCAACCAGAATTATTACAAAGTTCAATCGACAGCATTCTAAGATCCGCAATGTCTATAAGAAATTCTGGTATTTACTTGAAGCAGACCAGAGAATATCGCGATTCATTAAACCTTTCCCGGAGATTACGTATAAGAGATCACAATCATTGAAAGATATCTTGGTGTCCAGTCATTTTGTCCAAACAACAACTTTAAAAAAATCATCCCCGGGTACATATCCCTGTGGGAAATGTAATTTTTGTATGTATATTTTGACAGGTAAAAATGTAACCCTTCCCAATGACAACATCTGGACACCCAAACACAGGTGCAACTGTCAATCCATTGGGGCTGTTTACCTCATGAAATGTTTGTGCGGCGCATTCTATGTGGGCAAAACAAAACGACCATTCTTTTGTCGCATAAAGGGCCATGTCTCTTTAATTGCCAAACATAGAATGGAAACTCCAATCAGCCGCCATGTAGGCCTCTATCATAATTTTGATCTTAAGTTCATAACATTTTTTGTTTTGGAACATATACCCCAGCATGAAAGAGGGGGGGAGATTGACACAAAACTCCTCCAGTTGGAGAGCAGGTGGATCTATCTCTTACAATAGTTTATATAGTGAAGCAGCGCTAAATGTCAATAGAAAGTGCTAATATTAAAAGTGCTATTAATAAAGTCTAACTTCTCATAAATTAAATAAATGGGGTGACAAAATCAACAATAATAAAATAAAATTAAAACGTCCAAACAGTGACTATGTAAATAAAGTGCTAAATAGCCAAAATGGCAGTCCAAATAGCAACAGCTAATTGCAGGGAGAGAAGCAAGGATGGGTGTGGGAATACACCTTGTCTCATCAGAAACACACTGGATCAGATGAACAAATGATGCATAAATAATCCTCCCCCATAGACACCAGCCTCTCACCTCTCTGGTGGACCCCACGGGGTCAGTAATAACCACAAAGATCTCCACTGCTCACAATGAGAACTTCCAGTCCTTTTGCGTGACCCGAAACCACTGTAGGGATCTCCACATCTTACCAGTGTTCTTCCTTAAAGCGAATCTTCCTGATAGACCCCACGAGGTCAATAATGGCCACAAAGATCTCCACTGCTCACAATGAGAACTTCCAGTCCTTTTGAGTGACCCAGAACCACTGTAAGAATCTCCACAGCTTACCAATGTTCTTCCTTAAAACGGATCTTACTCCATAATATTCAGAAAAAAACAAAAAGGGACTCCATAGTGAAGCATGTAAAGGAAAGCCCCAAGAAAAGGCGTTTATTCAAATAAAAACAGCTAAAAAACACGTTAAAAACCAAGGGGTAAAAAACGCCAAACAAAATGTTCATAAAATACTAACTTCCGGTTTACGGCCGCAAACCGGAAGTGGACGTCACTTAGGCTCCTCCTCCCGACGCGTTGCGTCACTACACACGTGACTTCATCAAGGGCATAGGGGCCAAGTGACTAATAGGAGCTTATATACACTTCTGATCATCATATGCAAATTAATACCAAACAATGGATTCTGGGAGATCAGTCAGGTCATTCTTGGTCTCCATGACCTTGACAACTACTGCCCAGAACAAGGTATAAATACAAACTAGATAAACTAGTAAATAGATAAAAAGATATACATTAAAGTTGCTAACGTCAAAACATTAAAACTAAAAATTGAACACAAAAAAAAAAAAAGAAAAATTAAAGTTAAAAAAAAAAAAAAAAAAAAAAAAAATTGACGTAACTACTAAAATACACATCTAATAATTGGAAATAAAACAATTAAGATCAAACTCAATATTTAAACCTAGAGGGGTAAGCGACTGTAACTCAAAAATCCAACGAGACTCAGCTTGACTGAGAGTGATGACCTTGTTACTTCCTCTCCAATGGGGTCTATACTTTTCAATACCCCAAAAGGAAAGGGAACTGGGATCTTTCCCATGAACTTCAGCAAAGTGCCTAGATACACTATGCTTGGGAAAGCCAGATTTAATATTTTGAACATGTTCCCTCAACCGTTTCCAGAGGGGCCTTTTCGTTCTGCCCACATACTGGAGTTTGCATGAGCACTCCAGTACGTAGACAGCCCCTTCAGTCCTACAGGAAATAAACTCTTTGATAACATAATTTTTTCCTGTGGAGATGGCTACAAAATCATCTTTTTTGGACTTCTTAAACTTAGTATGCCTACACGCATAACAATACTTGCACGGGTAGAAGCCCTTTCCTTCAAAAAAGGAAAAAGGCTTCTTAGTTGGAGGATCCAAAACATTCTTGGCTAGTATATTGCGAAGGGTAGGAGCCCTTCTATAAATGAATTTAGGAAATGGAGGTAATACTTGAGACAAGTGGCGGTCTGCTTTTAAGACATTCCAATGTTTGCGGATGATGGATTCTAATTTTTTGAACTGCATATTGTAATCGAGGATCAATGGAACCTCTACATAGTTGACCTTTTCTTTTTCTCTGTCTCTAAGGAGATTAATTCGTTCCAAGCTACCTACTTCGTCGATCTTCTTTTGGAGGAACCCCTGATCATATCCTTTATCACGAAAACGTTCCCCAATGAATTCGGCTTGCTGTCTAAACTCAGACTCAATAGTGCAATTCCTTCTCAACCTCACTAGCTGTCCCTTAGGAATATTCATTAGCCAAGGTGCATGATGACAGCTATCAGTGGGGAGGTAACTATTCCTGTCAACTGTTTTGAAGAAGGTTCTGGTTTTAATGGTTGTGTCTTCTTTCCAAATTTCCAAGTCCAAAAAATTAATTTTTACATCATCTATATTCCAGCTCAGCCTGATATTTTTATCATTTTCTTCAAGTTCCTGGCTGAACTCTATCAGGCTCTCTTTTTCTCCTTTCCAGATAAGGAATATATCGTCGATAAACGGCTTATACATAATCAATTGGGAGGGACTATTCTTATAAATCGCATCATCTTCCCATAATGCCATATGAAGGTTGGCGACACTGGGGGCAAATTTGGCCCCCATGGCCACCCCTTTAGTTTGTTTATAGTAATGGGAGTCATACCAGAAATAATTATGATTAAGACAATAATCTAAGCATTCCAAAAGAAATTTTCTCTGTTTACACTTCAAACTACTGGACTTCCTCAAAGCCCATCTAGTAGCTGCTAAAGCGTCTTCATGACTAATGTTGGTGTATAGCGAAGCTACATCCGCCGTAGCGAAAAAAATCTGTTCATCATCCAGGGTAGTGGCTTCAAGTAGTTGGATAAGGTGCTTAGTGTCTTTTAAATAAGCTTGAGTTTCTTTTACTACTGGTTGTAGGAAAAAGTCCAAATATTCTCCCAATCTTGCTCCCACTGAATTAATCCCAATTAGAATAGGTCTACCGGGAGGATTTTCCTTATTTTTATGCACTTTTGGCAGAATATATATCACTGGTATCCGGCATGTGTTTGGAACCAGGTATAGTGCTTCTTTTTCTTTCAAAAGTTTTTTCTCTTTTCCTTTTTCTACCAATTTCTCCAAATCCTTTTTATATTGTAAAGTAGGATTACTGAGTAATTTCAGGTACGTCTCTCCATCCTCAAGCTGTCTCTCCATTTCCTGTTTGTATAAATCCTTAGATAAAATAACTATAGCCCCACCTTTATCTGCCGGTCTTATTACGATATTTTTTCTTTCTTCCAATTGCTTTATTCCCTTTCTTATTTCAATCGGATCCCATGCTTTCTTGACTTGTAGTTTATGGAGATCTTGTATCACCATTCTTTTAAAGACATCTATGTGACCTTCATTTCCAGGGGGTGGATTGAAAAGCGATTTATTTTTCAAAGTGCTGTGTGCATATCGGTCAGGTTTAATCACATTCCTTGATAACTCTCCAGGTTTTGATAGCATATTTTTTTTATGTTTAATTTCCTGGTGAATTTCTGCACATCAACATACGCACTAAATGTATTGAGATTCTTCTTTGGCGCAAATTTCAATCCTTTATCCAAGGTTCTTAGTTCTTCCTGAGTTAACGTAATGCCGCTAATGTTAATAATGCCCTCTCCTATAGGTCTTTCTTTCCTCTTTTTTCTCAACTGTTTCTTCAAACCTCCTCTACATCCTCTCATTCTTTTCTGTCTTATTTCCTCCTTGTTTCTGGTCTCGGGGATCTTCTTGGTGATCTCCTTCCTCCGTTTCCTCCATCTGGATTTCTTGGGGGTCTTGGGTAGCGCTCTTCTAAAAAACGCTGGGAGTTATATTCATAGGTCTCATGGTGTCTCCCCTCTTGGGATGGATAAGGGTATGGTGCTCCAAAGGAGTCACCATCCCTTCTCAGAACATCATACCTATTCGAAGTTGGTATTGGGCTCCTCCTTCTATCATATTGATATACTCCACCTCTATTTTGTGGATATTGATCCTGCCAATAGGGGGCTTGATTTCTTGTATCACAATATTGCCCACGATCTGGAGTTCTCTTTTCATGATACTGTCCATATTGGACTTGGGATTGTTGATAGTGAGGGCCCTTATATGGTGGTTTTCTCCCATTGTTCATCCAATGCGTTTTTTTCCCTTGATTATTTTGTCCATGTCCATTAGGGGTTCTGTACACGGGTGGTCGATTATTTCCTGAATTTCGGGGAGTTTTTGGTTGTTCAACCCATTGGTTGGGATTCATTGGATGTTCTACAGTGGTATTAATAGGTACACATCTTTCCTCCTTCTCTGGGGTAGATAAGTTGGATGCAGTTGTGACTGCATTGATTTGCCATTTATAGGCTGTTTCATCTTGATAGTCCTTGATATCTCTAAGGAATTTCCTCTTTTTCCTGGCTGCGGTATCTTTATCTTTCTTTACCATATCTTTGTTAAGTTGGGCGGATAGTGTCGCAAATTTTGGCAAATCTTTGACCGGATCAAGCTTTTCTTTTAAATCCGTAATTTGCACATCTATTGCTTTGATTTTACGCTGTTTCCTTTTAATGAGGAAATGTAGCAGATCCAAACCTCTTGCATTGAAGAAGCTGAACCATTCTTCTATAGAATCATCATCCAATAGTCCATCATTTATAGGTACATCCCAACGGAGTCTTCTTGGGACTATTTTGTCTTTGATATATTTCTCATGTGAGACAATATCCCACCAAGAATTCATTTTTTTCTCCATGAGATGCCCCATCTTTCTAAAAATCCCTTCTATGTCTCCATTAAGTTTATTCTCTTGTTTGGAGAACACCTCATCTAGATTGATGGCTCTACTCTCTAAATAATCAAAAACCTGCATGGCAGCTGCACAAGTGTAAAATGGTGATGTGACAAATATAGAAAAAAAGGTGCTTGTGCGCTTACCACTCAGTAAAAAATAGAAACACTAAAGTGCAAATATTGCTGAACAAATTAAATATTAAGAGACAACTAGCAGCTAACTTCTATAATGTGACCAACATACAATAAAATAGTTTATATAGTGAAGCAGCGCTAAATGTCAATAGAAAGTGCTAATATTAAAAGTGCTATTAATAAAGTCTAACTTCTCATAAATTAAATAAATGGGGTGACAAAATCAACAATAATAAAATAAAATTAAAACGTCCAAACAGTGACTATGTAAATAAAGTGCTAAATAGCCAAAATGGCAGTCCAAATAGCAACAGCTAATTGCAGGGAGAGAAGCAAGGATGGGTGTGGGAATACACCTTGTCTCATCAGAAACACACTGGATCAGATGAACAAATGATGCATAAATAATCCTCCCCCATAGACACCAGCCTCTCACCACTCTGGTGGACCCCACGGGGTCAGTAATAACCACAAAGATCTCCACTGCTCACAATGAGAACTTCCAGTCCTTTTGCGTGACCCGAAACCACTGTAGGGATCTCCACAGCTTACCAGTGTTCTTCCTTAAAGCGAATCTTCCTGATGGACCCTACGAGGTCAATAATGGCCACAAAGATCTCCACTGCTCACAATGAGAACTTCCAGTCCTTTTGAGTGACCCGGAACCACTGTAAGAATCTCCACAGCTTACCAATGTTCTTCCTTAAAATGGATCTTACTCCATAATATTCAGAAAAAAACAAAAAGGGACTCCATAGTGAAGCATGTAAAGGAAAGCCCCAAGAAAAGGCGTTTATTCAAATAAAAACAGCTAAAAAACACGTTAAAAACCAAGGGGTAAAAAACGCCAAACAAAATGTTCATAAAATACTAACTTCCGGTTTACGGCCGCAAACCGGAAGTGGATGTCACTTAGGCTCCTCCTCCCGACGCGTTGCGTCACTACACACGTGACTTCATCAAGGGCATAGGGGCCAAGTGACTAATAGGAGCTTATATACACTTCTGATCATCATATGCAAATTAATACCAAGCAATGGATTCTGGGAGATCAGTCAGGTCATTCTTGGTCTCCATGACCTTGACAACTACTGCCCAGAACAAGGTATAAATACAAACTAGTAAATAGATAAAAAGATATACATTAAAGTTGCTAACGTCAAAACATTAAAACTAAATATTGAACAAAAAAAAAATAATAATAATTAGAAAAAAAAAAAAAGAAAAATTAAAGTTAAAAAAAAAAAATATATATAAATAAATATAAAAATAATAACATTAGTCATGAAGACGCTTTAGCAGCTACTAGATGGGCTTTGAGGAAGTCCAGTAGTTTGAAGTGTAAACAGAGAAAATTTCTTTTGGAATGCTTAGATTATTGTCTTAATCATAATTATTTCTGGTATGACTCCCATTACTATAAACAAACTAAAGGGGTGGCCATGGGGGCCAAATTTGCCCCCAGTGTCGCCAACCTTCATATGGCATTATGGGAAGATGATGCGATTTATAAGAATAGTCCCTCCCAATTGATTATGTATAAGCGGTTTATCAACGATATATTCCTTATCTGGAAAGGAGAAAAAGAGAGCCTGATAGAGTTCAGCCAGGAACTTGAAGAAAATGATAAAAATATCAGGCTGAGCTGGAATATAGATGATGTAAAAATTAATTTTTTGGACTTGGAAATTTGGAAAGAAGACACAACCATTAAAACCAGAACCTTCTTCAAAACAGTTGACAGGAATAGTTACCTCCCCACTGATAGCTGTCATCATGCACCTTGGCTAATGAATATTCCTAAGGGACAGCTAGTGAGGTTGAGAAGGAATTGCACTATTGAGTCTGAGTTTAGACAGCAAGCCAAATTCATTGGGGAACGTTTTCGTGATAAAGGATATGATCAGGGGTTCCTCCAAAAGAAGATCGACGAAGTAGGTAGCTTGGAACGAATTAATCTCCTTAGAGACAGAGAAAAAGAAAAGGTCAACTATGTAGAGGTTCCATTGATCCTCGATTACAATATGCAGTTCAAAAAATTAGAATCCATCATCCGGAAACATTGGAATGTCTTAAAAGCAGACCGCCACTTGTCTCAAGTATTACCTCCATTTCCTAAATTCATTTATAGAAGGGCTCCTACCCTTCGCAATATACTAGCCAAGAATGTTTTGGATCCTCCAACTAAGAAGCCTTTTTCCTTTTTTGAAGGAAAGGGCTTCTACCCGTGCAAGTATTGTTATGCGTGTAGGCATACTAAGTTTAAGAAGTCCAAAAAAGATGATTTTGTAGCCACCTCCACAGGAAAAAATTATGTTATCAAAGAGTTTATTTCCTGTAGGACTGAAGGGGCTGTCTACGTACTGGAGTGCTCATGCAAACTCCAGTATGTGGGCAGAACGAAAAGGCCCCTCTGGAAACGGTTGAGGGAACATGTTCAAAATATTAAATCTGGCTTTCCCAAGCATAGTGTATCTAGGCACTTTGCTGAAGTTCATGGGAAAGATCCCAGTTCCCTTTCCTTTTGGGGTATTGAAAAGTATAGACCCCATTGGAGAGGAAGTAACAAGGTCATCACTCTCAGTCAAGCTGAGTCTCGTTGGATTTTTGAGTTACAGTCGCTTACCCCTCTAGGTTTAAATATTGAGTTTGATCTTAATTGTTTTATTTCGAATTATTAGATGTGTATTTTAGTAGTTACGTCAATTTTTTTTTTTTTTCAACTTTAATTTTTCTTTTTTTTTTTTTCTAATTATTTTTTTTTGTTTAATATTTAGTTTTAATGTTTTGACGTTAGCAACTTTAATGTATATCTTTTTATCTATTTACTAGTTTATCTAGTTTGTATTTATACCTTGTTCTGGGCAGTAGTTGTTAAGGTCATGGAGACCAAGAATGACCTGACTGATCTCCCAGAATCCATTGCTTGGTATTAATTTGCATATGATGATCAGAAGTGTATATAAGCTCCTATTAGTCACTTGGCCCCTATGCCCTTGATGAAGTCATGTGTGTAGTGACACAACGCGTCGGGAGGAGGAGCCTAAGTGACGTCCACTTCCGGTTTGCGGCCGTAAACCGGAAGTTAGTATTTTATGAACATTTTGTTTGGCGTTTTTTACCCCTTGGTTTTTAACGTGTTTTTTAGCTGTTTTTATTTGAATAAACGCCTTTTCTTGGGGCTTTCCTTTACATGCTTCACTATGGAGTCCCTTTTTGTTTTTTTCTGAATATTATGGAGTAAGATCCGTTTTAAGGAAGAACATTGGTAAGCTGTGGAGATTCTTACAGTGGTTCCGGGTCACTCAAAAGGACTGGAAGTTCTCATTGTGAGCAGTGGAGATCTTTGTGGCCATTATTGACCTTGTGGGGTCCATCAGGAAGATTCGCTTTAAGGAAGAACACTGGTAAGCTGTGGAGATCCCTACAGTGGTTTCGGGTCACGCAAAAGGACTGGAAGTTCTCATTGTGAGCAGTGGAGATCTTTGTGGTTATTACTGACCCCGTGGGGTCCACCAGAGAGGTGAGAGGCTGGTGTCTATGGGGGAGGATTATTTATGCATCATTTGTTCATCTGATCCAGTGTGTTTCTGATGAGACAAGGTGTATTCCCACACCCATCCTTGCTTCTCTCCCTGCAATTAGCTGTTGCTATTTGGACTGCCATTTTGGCTATTTAGCACTTTATTTACATAGTCACTGTTTGGACGTTTTAATTTTATTTTATTATTGTTGATTTTGTCACCCCATTTATTTAATTTATGAGAAGTTAGACTTTATTAATAGCACTTTTAATATTAGCACTTTCTATTGACATTTAGCGCTGCTTCACTATATAAACTATTTTATTGTATGTTGGTCACATTATAGAAGTTAGCTGCTAGTTGTCTCTTAATATTTAATTTGTTCAGCAATATTTGCACTTTAGTGTTTCTATTTTTTACTGAGTGGTAAGCGCACAAGCACCTTTTTTTCTATATCTATCTCTTACAAGCCACTCGATTCCCTGGCCTGAATGAAGGCATTAGCTTCAAACCGTTTCTACAATGATTTTATCTAGTTGTAGAACTATTCCATTGCTGGTTCCCCCCCCCCCCCCCAATCTATAATTACATCATAGGGACCAGGTGCCTGATTGTGTCCTGGTCACCCCTCATTCTGTGTATAATCACATCTCATGTGGGATTTAGCCTTTAGAGGGGATTTTGATCCATGGAGAACGTTCTCTTGGGGGGTGGGGGGGGGAGGGATTTGCATTTCCTGGGGGTTGCGTCACAAACTTTATGCCAATGTTCTTTCCCTCAATATTTTGGAGAGATTAAGATTATAATGTATATTAATTGATGTTTGCAGTATCATGTATAAGCTATACTGTTGTTTTTGTGTTTTTTATCACATTAGGCAACATGTATGTAATTGCCTATGTGACTCACATTTATACTTATTGTATATTTATGTTCTTTCTTTGAATGTGCTTGGAGAATGCATGGGTATGATAAACAAAATTCCATCTTATGTTATCGTCTCCCCCTTCCCCCTTATGTTCCGTTCCTTTCACTCATGGTTTTGCCCCTGATTTGGCTGTCTACGCTGTGTCTGGTTTTCACCCCGTACGGACACTCAAGGGTGCACATTAGACTGGCGTGGTTTCCGGCCCGATGTCCGCCCATACCGGAGGCTCTGTGGTACATGGCATAGACTGCTCTGCAAACATCTTTGAATCTACACGCCCCTTGATTCACATCGAGTTTGGCAATGTCAGCACAGGATGTTTCTGTGCTTGATTCTTCATAGGAAGTGTCATCACTTCCTGTTAGCGGACGTCAGCCGGCGTACTCACATCTTCCTCATTGACGTCCGTGTACTCACCATTGGTGGCCTGACGTCGCACACCATGTGATGTGACGTCACACGCCTGATTCTGGCGGGTCGGGGGAGGATATATAATCCGGACATTCACATTGAATTGTCCGGAACATTGGTGGAGGTTTCAACCGGCGGCGTTTGTATAAGGCAGGTAAATCTTTTTATACTTTACTTTTTGGCGGTTATCTACGGATGGAGCATAATCATTGATGCTTTCATTCTACTCATATAGCTCCCTGTGGCTTGTGTCTTCCTGCGGGACAATTCATGAATATGACATCTCTAAGGTAGACCCTGTTGATATCAATATACAAGCAGAGTATACCTCCATGTTCAATCAGGAGAAGCATACACTTCAAGATTTAGTTCTTTATCTTGTTGGTGAGCATCCAATTTATTTTATAGTTCTTTAATTAATGTGTATGCATTATATACATTGATTAATAATAAGTCTGGCTGCCTCTGATTTTGCAGATGGGTCCCTGTTGGAAACTTGCCCCTATAGAAGGAATATATACATATACCTCGCCACCGCATTTTGAACCTTATAATTCAACTAAACCGATTAATAAACAGCGGGTTGGTGAGTGGGTTTCTCATTTATTTATGGGAGTGCAATCCCCCTCACCCTCTGTTGCTGGTTTTTCAAATGTGATTGTGTCCTTTCTTTTCTTTTTTACCTATAGGTATTTGCACTAACGAATAAAAACCTTGTTCTGCAACTTTAAAACCCACCCTCCCCTACGGGACTGTGACCCTTAGAGACAGCGTTCGGCGGCCATTTCCGGGGCAATCCATGATGATGGTCATGACCATCTATTGACCAGGTTGTGTTGGAGGTACAGAATGGGGGATTTATTGATTAGTAGGGACATTTTCATTGTATGTTTCTCATGTCATTTGGGGATGTGCCCATGTATCGTTTCAAACGCATTTAAAGTGATCTTTATGTCTGTGATATGTTACTAATATGTTTTCTCCTTTTCTTTATACCTACTAGTTTTTCGTTTCAATGTGTTAAAAACCGTATAAGCGTCTATTCCCTGATGAAGCCTAATAGGCGAAACTGTAGGAAATCTATGGACGCTTGACTTCAACTATACATATCTGCATGACTGTTTTACATTTTGGTATTAGGTATATACCGGTGATGGTCATAGGCATGTATATGTATTATTTTTATATATATATATATATCTCAATAAATACTTTTTCTATTTTTATAAAATCCATGTCTGGCAATCTATTTCTCTTATTGTCATAAGCACCCTTAAAGTCCCATATTCTATCCCCCTCTGTTTATTTTTCCCTTTGATCTAATTATACAGGTAAAATGAATATAATTTGAAGAATGAATATCATTTGAGGTATTTTCTGTCTTCTAAACTGTAAAAATAAATAAAAAATTACTGATACAACACATAAAATGTTGAAATTTTATTACAGCAATAAAAAAACATGAGAACAGTTTTACATTCAAATCAAAAAATCACTTGTTCCATTGAAGCATAATGAACAGACACTACCACTCTCAACATGTTTCGCTCAGCAGAGCTTCCTCAGGAGATTTCGGTGTGGAGTTTATGCTATAGACAACAAGAAATGAAATGAATGCTCATGTTGATTTTAGTTTGCACAAAAACATGTGAAAACAGGTGAGTTGGCATATATAGCGTATGCAGATATATTGGAAAAGTATGCAAAATCATACAAAAGGGCATAGAAAAAGGTATATATGGATACAGGAAAAATCCTACCTTACCAAAGCTGCTCTATGTCAATATGTCACTTGGAATTTAGATAAGAAAGTGCAAGTTCCATGCGTGCACAGGGCACCCCGCCTATACTCCCAAAGTTTGCAGAAGGGGACAAGAAAATCATAGAGTTTTTTTTCTGAAGAAAAAACAGCACAAGAAAAAATGTAAATATAGGAAAAATCACAATCGGCACTCAGGATATTGAAGATAGAAAAACCCCTTTTGAAACCATTGCTTGGGAAAAAAAGGGGTAAATACCTTAAATAGTAAAATTAGTTGAATCAATTCCACGCTCATTAATCCTGCTGGTCAAGTTTATTAACCAGCAAAATAAATAGTTGTTCACTCGTGGGTAGGGATGAGCCGAACACCCCCCCCGGTTCAGTTCACACCAGAACCTGCGAACGAACCGAAATTTCGCGCAAACTTTCAAACCACGTTAAAGTCTATGGGACTCGAACGTCAGAAATCAAAAGTGCAAATTTTAAAGGCTAATATGCAAGTTATTGTCCTAAAAAGGGTTTGGGGACCTGGGTCCTGCCCCAGGGTACATGTATCAATGCAAAAAAAGTTTTAAAAACTGCAGTTTTTTCGGGAGCAGTGATTTTAATGATGCTTAACCACTTAACGACCGCTCACTGTATATATACGTCGGCAGAATGGCACCGACAGGCACAATCACGTAGAGCATACGTGATTGCCTTTGTATAGTTGGGGGGTCCAATCGGACCCCCCTCCTATACAGTGAGCGGTGGCTAAGTGTCCGGGAGCGTTCCGGGATGAGGGGGCAGCCATTTGTTTCTGGCCACCCCCTCGCGATCGCTCTCGGCGAATGGAAATGCCCCCTCTGTCTGTGTCAGACAGAGGGAGCAGGAGGAAGTGATGTCATCTCTGGTGCGGCGCTCACATATACCGAGCGCCGTACAAGAGAAGACATCAGGTCAGTGCACACAACACTACACTGACACCAGGACACATAGGGACATAAATCGCCCCCCCAGACACCCCAGATCACCCCCCAGCCCCCAGTCACAGTGTCACTGATTGCAGTGACCATTTATTTAGTGATCACTGCAATCAGTGACATTTGTGACTGTAAAAGTGTCACCAAAGTTTAGTCTTAGGTCCAGTGTAGCCCCCTAACCCCCCCTAATAAAGGTTTAACCCCCTGATCACCCCCCAGATAACCCTTTCACCCCCTATCACCACTGTCGCTAAGCGATCATTTTTCTGATCGCTGTCTTAGCGTCAGTGATGCCGATCGGCAGCCAGTAATTTTTTTTAGGTTCGCCGCATGTTTTTATCGCGTCAGGTACCCCAATATATTATCTAATAAAGGTTTAACCCCCTTGATCGCCCCCCAGGTAACCCTTTCACCCCCTATCACCACTGTCACTAAGCGATCGTTTTTCTAAACGCTGTCTTAGTGTCTGTGATGCAGATCGGTAGCCGGTAATTTTTTTTAGGTTCGCCGCAGGTTTTTATAGCGTCAGGTACCCCAATATATTATCTAATAAAGGTTTAACCCCCTTGATCGTCCCCCAGGTAACCCTTTCACTCCCTATCACCACTGTCGCTAAGCAATTGTTTTTCTAAACGCTGTCTTAGTGTCGGTGATGCAGATCGGTAGCCAGTAATTTTTTTTAGGTTCGCCGCAGGTTTTTATAGCGTCAGGTACCCCAATATATTATCTAATAAAGGTTTAACCCCCTTGATCGCCCCCCCCCAGGTAACCCTTTCACCCCCATCACCACTGTCACTAAGCGATCGTTTTTCTAAACGCTGTCTTAGTGACGGTGATGCAGATCGGTAGCTGGTAATTTTTTTTAGGTTCGCCGCAGGTTTTTATAGCGTCAGGTACCCCCATATATTATCTAATAAAGGTTTTAACCCCCTGATTGCCCCTAGTTAACCCTTTCACCAGTGATCACCATATAAGTGTTACGGGTGACGCTGGTTAGTTAGTTTGCTTTTTATAGTGTCAGGGCACCCGCCGTGTATATAACCCAATAAAGGTTTAACCCCCTGATCGCCCGGCGGGTGATATCAATTAGGTTTTTTTTTTTGTAAATAGTATTTTATTTGTGTCAAGCGTAACACAGCAATAAGGTAGTATTTTCATATCAACAACAACTATTATCTGTATAACAAGACAATGCGAGGGTGTTCTTTGCAGATGGAGCAGTCATGGCTCAAGGAATTGTTGCTCCTGAAAAGTTAGCGTCCGCCCGCGGGACGGCCCGAGCCGGCTACATATTTAGGGGGGGGGCGGGGGGAGCCGCGGCAGCCAACCCCAGGGATGACCTTCCCCGAACGCCACACCGAGCGAGTGGGCCCTTTAGGGCCTCCATCAAACCTCCCCCGGCGCCCCGCCCGGGTCCGCAACTCCCCCCCACCCCCACCACGCAACTGCACATCATCGGTGCCACTGTCCAGGGCACTCGTGCGCACAGGCCCGGCCACACCACGAGCAGACACCACAACTGTTTACGGACTGCTACTATCAGTCTCATCCGCCCTAATCATTGTAATAGACAACCATAGAAAAGAGATAGAAAAATTACAGTGGGGGAAAGAAAATAGAAGTTGACCGAGACAAGGGGATAAGGACCTCAGGTTCCGTCATTAGAGTGGACTCAGGAAAGGAGGGGGGGGGGACTGGGATAGAAAATGGGGAGAAGGGGGGAATTCAGTGTCTCACCTTTTTGCGCCCATAGGGTCTACCTTGCCCGCACCGGACCGCTAGCCGCTCGTTCGTCATGTGGTGGAAAAAGCAGGGACCACCGCACAGTGGTTCACTGTCCGTGGCCCATGTCTCCCCCCTTGATGGGTTAGCATCAGGTATTCTTTATCGTCCCACCATGACCCATAGCCGGATCTGCTATTCGTAGAAGAGATTCATCCAGACTGGAGGGGACGTGATTGTGAGCAGAGAAGTGATCTGTCCAGAGAGCCCACCTGGCCGTGTGTTTCTCTCTAGTGCCCCTACAGGTTGCAATCCATTCCTCCGCTACCCTGATCTGATTCGTCCTGCATATCCATTCCTCCCTATTTGGTATCTGCGTTGTCTTCCAGAGAATAGGAAGTAGCCGTCTAGCGGCGTCTAGTAGGTGAGGGAGTGCGTTTTTTTTGTAACGACTCATGGGCATGGAAGGGACGTGCAAGAGAAAGTGGACCGGAGAGAGGGGGATATCTACTCCCAGGACTTCCTTAATCTGATGTTGAATATCCTCCCAGTACGGAGTGATCATGGGGCAGTCCCACCATATGTGTAGGAGGGTTCCCCGGCCTCCGCATCCCCGCCAGCACCGGTCGGAGCTATTGGGGTACATTCTCGCCAAGTCTGCTGGCACTCTGTACCAGCGTGATAACAATTTGTAATTTGTTTCTTGCATTTTGGAGTCTGCAGAGCTAGAGTGTGTCATCTGATACAGGTATGACAATTGGGAACTCGTGAGTTCCTGCCCCAGTTCTCTTTCCCATAGCCGTATGCAGGCGGGTTTGGGGGCCGAGGGCCCCAACAGTTGATACAGTTCCGACACCATCCGCGGGACCGGCTCGTCCGCTACGAACAGGCCCTCGAAAGGTGTGAGTGTCGTGAGGTCTCTCATCGAGCTACTGTTTATCCCGAAAAGTGGTGCAACTGTCTATATTTCCAGAAGTTCAGTTGTGGTTTCCCCGTTCTGTCTGTCAAGGAGTCGTAGGGTATCAGTTTGCCGTTCCGCAGTAGTTTCCCACAACTAGCATTCCTATCGTCGACCCATGTACCAAAGAAATCTGCGTTTTCCCCAGGGGGGAACCAAAGGAACCCTCCCAGTGGGGCCAAAGGTGACATAGGGGGGGCTAAGCTTCTCGTTCGGTTAAGTTTGTCCCAAGCCCTGAGTGTCAGAAGTGTCAGAGGGGATGTGTTATCCGATAGCCCCCTGTGCTCCCTCAGGAGCCAGGGTGCATAGGCTAGGTTCCTTCCTGCCACATACTTCTCCATTGTGAACCAAAGTTTGGTTTGGTCATGAAATCGCCAATTAAGCAATCTTTGGAGAATTATAGCCTGGTAGTACCTCTGTAGGTCCGGGACCCCCAAGCCACCGGAGCGCCTTGGGCGTCTCAGAACCCCCATAGCTATACGCGGTTTCTGGGAGTTCCATATGAACTTAGTGAGCATGTGGGATATGTGGTTAAAGAAGGTTTTGGGTAGGAATATAGGGAGCATTTGCATATAGAACAGGATTCTGGGTAAAACATTCATTTTTATCACATTTACTCTCCCTAGCCATGTGAATGCGGTTTTCGTCCAGTGTAGCAAGTCTTGTTTAACCTCCGATATCAACTTGGGGTAGTTCATCGTGTATAGCGTGTCAAAGCTGTCAGTCAATTGTATGCCTAGGTAGCGAAGAGAATTCTTGGCCCATGTAAAGGGAAATTTTGTTTTCAGTATGTCAGTCATGTTCGGGGGCAGTTGTATGGGCAAAATTTCAGACTTTGAATAATTAATTTTGAAATTCGTAATCATCCCGAAGTGTTGGAGCTCTTTCAACAGGGCGGGTAGTGAGGTCAGGGGGTTTGTCAGGTGGAATAATACATCATCTGCATATGCAGAAAGTTTATGCTCTACCTTCCCTACCATCAGGCCCGTTATGTCTGGGTTCATTCTCACTCTACGTAGCAAAGGCTCCAATGCTAGTGCGAAGAGGAGGGGCGACAGCGGGCACCCCTGTCTCGTGCCATTCCTAATCGGGAATGTGGATGAGAGCATGCCGTTTACTTTGACCTGTGCGCTAGGTTTTGTGTACAGGGCCTGTATCCAATGTAACATGTTGGAGCCCAAACCCCATGCAGTGAGAACCGAAAGCAGGTAGGACCAATCTATGCGGTCAAATGCTTTCTCGGCATCCGTGGAGAGAATTAAGTAGGGGGGGAGGTTTGCCTGTTTCCTGGCCCAGTGAATGAGGTGGATCGCTCGTATGGAGTTGTCCCTGGCTTCTCTTCCTGTGATAAATCCCGTTTGGTCTAAGTGGACCACTTGGGGTATAAGGTGTTTTAATCGGTTTGCCAGAATCTTTGCCAGTATTTTTACGTCAGTGTTTAGTAATGATATGGGACGATAGCTTTGTGGGGTGGTTGGGTCTTTCCCTTCTTTTGGTATAACCGATATATGCGCTAACAGGGCTTCTGGGGGGATGCAGTTGCCCTTTGTCAGGGAATTGAAATATTTGCACATCTGGCCAGCCAGTATCTGGGAGAATTTTTTATAGTACGCCTTAGTGTAGCCATCCGGGCCTGGGCTTTTGCCGTTGGGGAGTGCCTTTATTGTGGATACTATTTCTTCAACGGTTATGGGGGTATCTAGTTCAGTTTGTCGGTCTATGGTCAGGGGAGGCAACCCATTAGTATGTAAGTATTCATGTATTGTACTTGCTTTGGCCGCATTGTCGGTCGGGGCCACGTCAGCGTTTAGGTTGTATAAGGTTGCGTAATAGTCACGGAACCCTGCAGCAATTTGGGAAGATTTGTACACCAAGTCTCCCGAGGGAGAGCAAAGTTTCTGTACTTGTGTTTGGGCTCTTTTTTTCCGTAGTGCTCTTGCTAACATGCGGCCACACTTATTACCCTGTTCGTAATATTTGTGTGACAAGTACCTTAACTGCTTCTGTGCCTGTCTTTCCAGTAGACGCGAAAATATGTCCCTAAGCTCTGTCAATTTTTTAAGGGTCTCGAGGTCGCTGTTATGTTTGTGCTTAACCACTTCGCGCCCGGCCTATCTGCAAAAGACGTCCGCAAAGCGGTCGCCAATTGCTGATAGGACGTCTATGGATGTCCTCCCATTCACTTCCGCGATGCGCGCCGCCGCGGGCGCGCATCGGGGAAAAGCTGTGCCCGCCGTGTCAGGCGGGTGCCGATGCGCGTGCCTGGCGGCCGCGATGTCCGCCAGGTGCCCGCGATTGGCTGTCACAGAGCCAGGGACGTGGATCTCTGTGTGTAAACACAGAGATCCACGTCCTGTCATGGAGAGGAGACGGATGGTGTGTCCCTTGTACATAGGGACAACCATCAGTCACCTCCCCCAGTCAGTCCCCTCCCCCCACAGTTACAATCACTCCCAGGGAACACATTTAACCCCTCGATCGCCCCCTAGTGGTTAACCCCTTCACTGCCAGTCATATTTATACAGTAATCAGTGCATATTTATAGCACTATTCGCTGTATAAATGTGAATGGTCCCAAAAATGTGTCAAAAGTGTCCGATGTGTCCGCCGCAATGTCACAGTCACAAAAAAAAAATCGCAGACCGACGCCATTACTAGTAAAAAAATAAATAAATAAATTTAAAAAAATCATAATTCTATTCCCTATTTTGTAGGCGCTATAACTTTTGCGCAAACCAATCACTATACGCTTATTGCGTTTTTTTTTTTTTTTTACCTAAAATATGTAGAATACGTATCGGCCTTAACTGAGGAAAAAAATAGTTTTTTTAAAAAAAAATTGGGATATTAATTATAGCAAAAATGAAAAAATATTGTGTTTTTTTCAAAATTGTCGCTCTTTTTTTGTTTATAGCGCAAAAAATAAAAACCGCAGAAATGATCAAATACCACCAAAAGAAAGCTCTATTTGTGGGAAAAAAAGGACGTCAATTTTGTTTGGGAGCCACGTCGCACGACCGCGCAATTGTCATTCAAAGCGTGACAGCGCTGAAACCTGAAATTTCGCCTGGGCAGGAAGGGGGTTATGTGCCCAGTTGTCAAGTGGTTAAGTTCCGCCTGCTGGAGTGCGGTAAGTACTCTATCGAAATCGGCCTGTCGTTCCCGCTTGATTTTGGTGCCCAGGGCAATCAGCGCTCCCCTTACGACTGCCTTGTGGCATTCCCATATTGTTCCCTCTTGCAGGTCTGCAGTGGTATTTTCTAGGAAATAGTGTTGCAAAGTTTCTGCTATCCTCGACTCTACTACAGGGTCGTCCAACAGATTTTCGTTAAGTCACCATGTCCAGGTCCTGTGGGCACCTGAGGGCAAGTCGAGAGTGAGAATAATCGGGGCATGATCAGATATTGTTATATTACCGATGGACGACCGCTGCAGCAGTTCCAAAGAGGGCCGATCAATATATAACATGTCTATTCTGGTGTAAACGTCGTGGACCTTGGAGTAGTAGCTGTAGTCCCTATCTTTAGGATGGAGTATCCTCCAGCTATCTACCAGACCCGCAGTTTGGAGAGACTTTCGGAAGTGCCTGAGGAAGGCGTTTGTGTGTGAGGGCCGCCCGTGTGATGTATCTAGTAGGGGGTCGGGGCTGATATTAAAGTCGCCACCCAGGACTAGTAGGCCTTCCTTGAATTCCGCCAGGCGTTCCATTACTTTATCCAAAAAGGTCAGTTGGTTTGAGTTAGGGGCATAGATGGTGGCAAAAGTGTATTTTGTACCTGCGATGGTACCTTTTAAGAAAACATACCTTCCTTGAGGGTCTATAAGGGTACCTCCGGGTTGTAGGGGGCAGTGTTTGTGGACAGCAATCGCTGTGCCTCTGGATTTGCTAGTTGGCGATGTGCTTACAAACCACTGGTTATAGAGGTGAGTGGGCAGTTTGGGAACTGATTGATGGGTGAAGTGCGTCTCCTGCAAGAGAACTATCTGGGCCCTCATCTTCTTCAATTCCCACCACAGTTTGCTACGTTTGTTGGGGGAGCAAAGGCCACGGACATTGTATGAGATTACCTTAACCTCTGCCATGGAGTCGTCGTACAGTGTGTTATCTTTTCCCTTGGCGGTGCGGTCCGGCGCGAGCTGCGGCGGTTTACACGGATTCCAACTGAGGGAAAGGCGAGAGAGAGAACAAGAGAAAAAGGGAGAGGGTGGGAAGGAAGAAGAGAGAGGTTAACATCAAGAAGTACAGTGTTAAAATAAACTGTTACAAAAAACCAACTAACTGTTGGAAAAAACTGCAGGTCGAGGCCCGGGGGTGCCCCCAGCATGGGGGACCCACCTGGCCTGGGCCGGTTATCCCAAATGGGATCAATACCCGTATGTGGGGGGCCTACTGGGGGGTCGTGGGCCAGCATGGAGGTAAGAACGGAAAACAAAAACAAACAGAAGGGGGGGTCCGCTCCGCAACCACCTCTGGAAGGGTGTCCTGAAGTACCGGGTATCTGGGCGTGAGTGCCCATGTAAGAGGGGGTTTCGTGGAGTCGGGTAAGTGCTGCCTATGAGGTACAGGCCATGGGGGGGGTGTGCTAGGGCCCTAGGGATAGAGATTAAGCCTGATGAAAATGTTCCCCTCACGGGCTCTTGTCAGGAACTTCGGGCAGTCCTGTAGGCATTGTAGAATAGTTCCTGATGAGGGGGGGAATGTTCAGCACCAATGTTCAGCCCCTGTCATGCCCGGAAGGTGGGTGTTGTTGGGGAGTAAGATAGTTCCAGGTTAGCTGGCAGGATGATTGGCAGCGTCGGCTCTAGCTTGGGACATCAGTCTCTCGAGGCCGAGTGGTCAGGCAATGCATCTCTCCCTTGGCGGTTGTGACTGCGTCTCCTGTTGCGCCTTTGCGGCATCTGCATCCAGGGTTGGGGGGGTCTAGTGGCTGAGAGTCCCATCATCTCGCCGTCTCCGTGCCAGTCCGGAAAGTCCACCAAGCCCAGACCGAGCACCGAAAGGAAGTGTGGGAGGTCATCCTTTGTGCGTAAGGTTACCGTGCGGTCATCTTTAGTCGCTTGTAGATAAAATGGGAAACCCCAGCGGTAGGGCAGGCCTGCGTCTTGTAGAGCCGCCAGTACTGGTTTTAGGGCTCTACGTTGCATGAGGGTGCGTCTCGAAATGTCCTGGTAGAAGAAGAGGTGGGCACCGTCAAAGTCAAAAAAGGGTCTATTGCGCATCTTTTGCATGATGCGATCTTTAAGGGTGTATTTGTGCAATTTGCATATAATGTCTCTGGGGTTATCAGCATTTTGCGAGGGGGGTTTCAGGGCTCGGTGAGCCCGGTCGATCTCGACGGGTACTGTATTAGGGAGATCCAGTATTTCTCTGAATATCCCAACCAGAGAGGGGATTATATCTTTGGGGGCCGTAGCTTCAGGTAGTCCACGTATGCGGATGTTCGCACGCCTGCTGCGATTTTCAAAATCGTCAAGTTGCGACAATAGTGCATCTAGTTTGTGGTCCTGGGCTGTGCATCGCATTTGGAGCTCTGATATGGTGGGAAGGGTTTCATCTAGTCTTTGCTCCAGTGTCTCCACCCTGTTACCCAGGTGTGTTGTGTCTTCTTTAAGCTGAGCTATATCTTCCTTAAAGGCCTTTTCCACCCTGGAAGTGAACCTTTCCAGATCTTCTCTTGTGGGGAGTGACCAGATGTGTCTTTTAATGTCCCCATTTTCCATGAAGTCAGCTATGTCTGATCCCCCTGCCTTGGAAGCTGTGGATCCCGGGGATGCTGGGGGTGCAGAGTCACTCACAATTTCAGGGGATAGCCGTGGGGATGCAGGGGATGCTGCTGGCTGCACAGGCTGCGTCTGTGGTGCTGCATGAGGCTTAGCTGACTTCCCGGCCGGCGCCATCTTAGGTTTCTCGGTCGCCTTCCCTCGAATCCAGCTGCCCCTGTTTGGATTTATTAGCCCCCGGGTCCTGGTTTGTGTTCCGCCGACGTTGGGACATATCCTGAGCCGTTTTCAGGCTCGGATTCTCCGGTATGCTGTGATCTGTGCTGCGGTGGATGCGGAGCTGGGAACAGACACGTCCTCACAGCTCCGTGTCCAGGACACGCCCCTCATATCAATTAGGTTTTAGCGTCAGAGAGGGTCTGCGTCACACCCCAGGCAGCGTCAGGTTAGTGCCAGTAACGCTAACACCCACGCGTGAAGCATACACCCCCCTTAGTGGTATAGTATCTGAACAGATCAATATCTGATCTGATCAGATCTATACTAGCGTCCCCAGCAGTTTAGGGTTCCCAAAAACGCAGTGTTAGCGGGATCAGCCCAGATACCTGCTGGCACCTGCGTTTTGCCCCTCCGTCCAGCCCAGGCCACCCAAGTGCAGTATCGATCGATCACTGTCACTTACAAAACAAAAACACACATAACTGCAGCGTTCGCAGAGACAGGCCTGATCCCTGCGACTCCAGTGCTGTAGGAGGTGATTTCACCACCACAGTTAAAAAAAAAAAAGCAAATATGCCGAAGCATTGGGGCAGCAGGGGCGGAGGAGCGATTTTGCTCCTAATGCCGCGTACATACGGTCGAAATTCCGACGGAGGCTTGCCCGTGGAAAAGTCCGACCATGTGTGTGCGGCATAACTTTTTTGCGGGAGGATGCCCCCATGCTTCGGCATATATAAATGGTGCGTGTATGCCCATCATTGGAAGTGGGTGGATGAAGGGCGGTATTCTAATGGTGGGCATACCCACCGATCAATCTCTTTTTTCGTTCAGCCAACTGGCTGCATGAAAAAAAAAGATTACAATACATGTCCAACAAGGACCAGCAACGTACTGGTATGTTGCTGGACTTTGAATGTTTATACCAGAATGATGCCTGCGGGTTTAGGTATCATCTTGGTATCATTCTTTTCAGCCTGCGGCCGGCTTTCATGTAAAAGCAATCCTAGCGGCTAATTAGCCTCTGGACTGCTTTTACAAGCAGTGGGAGGGAATGCCCCCCGGATATAAAAAGCACCATTGGGAAATTGGGAAAGCATTTTATCACACCGATCTTGGTGTGGTCAGATGCTTTGAGGGCAGAGGAAAAATCTAGGGTCTAGAAGACCCCAGTTTTTTCAAAAAAAAAGAGTACCTGTCACTACCTATTGCTATCATAGGGGATATTTACATTCCCTGAGATAACAATAAAAATTATAAAAAAAAAAAATACTTGGAAGGAACAATTTAAAAATGAAATAAAAAAGCAAAATTAATAATAAAAAAAAAAAGAAAAAAAAAAAAAAAGCACCCCTGTCCTGCCCTGCTCTTGCCCAATGGCGAACGCAAGCGTCGGTCTGGCGTCATATGTAAACAGCAATTGCACCATGCATGTGAGGTATCACCGCGAAGGTCAGATCGAGGGCAATCATTTTAGCAGTAGACCTCCTCTGTAAATCTACGGGGGTAACCTGTAAAGGCTTTTAAAGGCTTTTAAAAATGTATGTAATTTGTCGCCAATGCGCGTTTGTGTGAAATTTTAAAGCATGTCGTGTTTGGTATCTATGTACTCGGCCTAAGATCATCTTTTTTATTTCATCAAACATTTGGACAATATAGTGTGTTTTAGTGCATTAAAATTAAAAAAGTGTATTTTTTAACCCAAAAAATGCGTTTGAAAAATCGCTGCGTAAATACTGTGTAGAAAAAAAAATGCAACACCCACCATTTTAATCTGTAGGGCCTTTGCTTTAAAAATATATATAATGTTTGGGGGTTCAACATAATTTTCTTGCAAAAAAAAAAATGTTTTCATGTAAACAAAAAGTGTCAAAAAGGGCTTTGTCTTCAAGTGGTTAGAAGAGTGGATGTAAGCTTCCTAATGTTGTGTATAAAATGCCAGAACAGTTCAAAACCCCCCCAAATGACCCCATTTTGGAAAGTAGACACCCCAAGCTATTTGCTGAGAGGTATTGTGAGTATTTTGCAGATCTCGCTTTTTGTCACAAAGTTTTGAAAATTGAAAAAAAAAAAAAATATATATATATATTTTCTTTCTTCATTTTCAAAAACAAATTAGAGCTGTAAAATACTCGCCATGCCTCTCAGCAAATAGCTTGGGGTGTCTATATTCCAAAATGGGGTCATTTGGGGGGGTTTTGTGCGATTTTGGCATTTTATGGCCTTCGAAACTGTGATAGGTAGTGAGGAGTGAAATCAAAAATTTGTGCCTAGAAATCCTGAAGGCGGTGCTTGGTTTTCGGGGTCCTGTACGCGGCTAGGCTCCTAAAAAGTCCCACACATGTGGTATCCCCGTACTCAGGAGAAGCAGAAAAATGTATTTTGGGGTGTAATTCCACATATAACCATGGCATGTGTGAGCAATATATCATTTAGTGACAACTTTTTGTAATTTTTTTTTTTGTCATTATTCAATCACTTGGGACAAAAAAAAATATATTCAATGGGCTCAACAGGCCTCTCAGCAATTTCCTTGGGGTGTCTACTTTCTAAAATGGGGTCATTTGGGGGGGTTTTGTGCTATTTTGGCATTTTATGGCCTTCGAAACTGTGATAGGTAGTGAGGAGTGAAATCAAAAATTTGCGCCCTTAGAAATCCTGAAGGCGGTGCTTGGTTTCCGGGGTCCCGTACGCGGCTAGGCCCCCAAAAAGTCCCACACATGTGGTATCCCCGTACTCAGGAGAAGCAGCAAAATGTATTTTGGGGTGAAATTCCACATATAACCATGGCATGTGTGCGCAATATATCATTTAGTGACAACTTTTTGTAATTTTTATTTTTTTTATTTTTTTTAGTCATTATTCAATCACTTGGGACAAAAAAAAAAAAATTCAATGGGCTCAACATGCCTCTCAGCAATTTCCTTGGGGTGTCTATTTTCCAAAATGGGGTCATTTGGGGGGGTTTGTACTGCCCTGTCATTTTAGCACCTCAAGAAATGAGATAGGCAGTCATAAATTTAAAGCTGTGTAAATTTCAGAAAATGTACCCTAGTTTGTAAACTCTATAACTTTTGCGCAAACCAATAAATATACGCTTATTGACATTTTTTTTACTAAAAACATGTGGCTGAATACATTTTGGCCTAAATGTATGACTACAATTGAGTTTATTCGATTTTTCTTATAACAAAAAGTAGAAAATATCATTTTTTTTCAAAATTTTCGGTCTTTTTCCGTTTATATCGCAAAAAATAAAAATCGCAGAGGCAATCAAATACCATTAAAAGAAAGCTCTATTTGTGGGAAGAAAAGGACGCAAATTTCGTTTGGGTACAACATTGCATGTCCGCACAATTTACAGTTAAAGCAGCGCAGTGCAAAATTCTGAATTCACCTCTGGTCCTTTAGCTACCAAATGGTCCGGGGCTTAAGTGGTTAAGCATAACACAAAACAGAACATAAAAAACAAAAAAAAAAAAAAAAAACAACAGAAGATCAAGGAATAACCAACTCCTTAATCAAACTTCCCAGGCACAGGTGCCTATCCTACTATATCCCAGCCTTCCTCCAAACAGGGGAGAAGGTCTGGGAATAGTTTTTTCCCAGAAAAAAACTTAACTAAAGGGTGCTAGTGAACCCCTCAACTGGGGGCACTACACTAATAGAGCCAGTCCACTCACTCTGTCGACGGGCGATGCCCCTTCCGTCTTGTGAGAACAGGGAGCAGAGGGATGATGGTTAATGAGCCCAAAAAACCAGCGGCAACAAAGTCAGTGGCTAGACAGAGCAGTGGGCAAAGGGTGGGGGGGACGTGTATCTCAACTCAGCGAGAAGGGCTGAGCAATCCGGAGGGGGGTTTATAGTTCCTCCAGCTATTGGGGTACCTCCCAAGAGAATGGAGAACACCAGGCCAATCTCTTCTTACAAAACACCAAACCTAGAGGGTTAAGTGCAAGTCACGCGTAAAAGTGTATTCGTGATTGCTCCGGTATTTGTCGAATGTTCGTAGGATGAATTAAGCAAGAATATGGAAGATCCGTGCATCAAGTATAGTAGACTTATAGGACGTCTTAGTGGGGTATATCAGACAAAGGCGTTTAAACATCGTGCATTAGCTTAGGGAATGGGTCTTCAATGCAAGGTGGCCAGCCAGGCATCAGCATCCGCTGGGTTGTCAAAGAATCGGATTGTCCCATCGTGTTGGACTCGCAAGCGGCTGGGGTATAGCATGCCGTATTTTATGTTCTTATCCCTGAGTCACCTACGGACATCGTTGAAGGTCTTCCTTTTCCGCTGCAGATCCGCCGAAAAGTCCGGGAAAAGAAAAACAGAGGCGTTGCCGTATCTGAGAGTGGGATGTTTGCGGGCTTCGGTGAGAATCTTGTCTCTGTCACGATAATTAAGGAAGCGTACCAGGAAGGGCCTGGGGAGGTTCCCCGGGATGGCGCGGCCGGTGGGCACCCGATGAGCCCTTTCGACCACATATGTAGGAGAAACATCTGTGAGGCTCAGGAGATTTTTAAAGAACTCCTCCGAATTCAGCCGGGCAATCCCCCTCCTCCCTCTCAGGCAGCCCCAGGACTCGGATATTGTTGCGTCTGAGGCGGTTCTCAGCGTCATCAGATTTTGCGACAAGGGACTGGACCGTGCGCTGCAGCTCAGCAATGGAAGAGGCATGGGTGGCAGTAAGATCTTCAGTAGCGGATATCCTGGTCTCCGTTTCAGTCATTCTCCCTCTTATTTTGTCAAGGTCATTTCTGATAAGATTGCACTCCTCAGCGAGATGATCGATGCGCACAAGCAGTGAGGACTTACTCTGCTCGATCGCAGCAAGGATCACGGCTGTACTGTCCTGCGATGGCGGGGCTGATTCCTCCGCCGGAACCCCTCCAGGACCCATCTCCAAGTCAGCAAGTAAGGCCCGGAGTTGACCAAGCAGGACGGGGTCCGGCTGTAGCGGAGAGGGTTGTGGCTGCCGGGGGGACGAGCCAATGACAGCGGCCCGGCAGATTTCTTCCCCTTTTTGGAAGTGGGGGACATCTGGTGGGCCTCTAAAGGGGGGGCCCCAATAGGGGAGCAGCCCACGCCAAGATCCGTTTCTAGTGTGCAGCAGGGGGTGGCTCAGATAGGTAGTGGGTAATGGGTAGTGGGTCTGGGAGATCACAGTCCAGGCAGATAACCAGCCAGCACACCCAGCCCCTCAGCACTCAGCAAACAACCAGGCAGTGATAGTTCAGTGAGGGTGGCAGATAAAGAGTGGAGGCAGGATATGTCTTGAGTTGGGGGACACAGGCAGAAAGTGGCAGAGTCACCAGGCCCCAGGGCACCTCCACAGAGCTAATCCCCACCAGCAGCACACCAGGTCCCTGCAGGGAGAAGGATAAGTGCAGGGCCGCCAGGTCCGCGTCCGCGATTTTCCGCCCCGCCGGCGTGACGCACCACCGCCGGGCAGCCACTGCAGGAAACAGCGGTGTCCGGCAGGCTTCACTAGGCCGCGGCCGCCGCGAGTGCTCCCGGCGGCTCCGCAGGCCCCTAGGTCAATCCAGGCAGTGGAGGGGGTAGGCAGGAGAGAGAAGAACAGTCCAGGGATGCAGGATGGTCCCTTACCCTACTACCAGGCGAGGATCAGCTCCCTCCAGACGGTCACAGGCCAGCAAGATGGCGGCGGCAGCTACAGGCAGGGTATAGGATGTCCTCCCGGGCGACCACGGTCGAATCCCCGCTCAATAGGTAGTCAGGGCTCAGCAGGGGACACAGATGAACAGATAGTTGGGGTGACTGGTGCTGTAGAAGCCATGAGTTGCACGGATGGCAAAGGATGGAGATCAGGATCACAGTAAAATCCTATTGTTGGTGTCGGCTGAAAGAATAGTGAGCCAGCAATGCTGTCAGTGGGAGGAATGGTGACCTATCGTTGGTGTCAGTGGAAGGAAAAGTTCCTATTATTGGTTTCAGTGGAAAGAAAAGTGAGCCAGCATTGGTGTCAGTGGGATTAATAGTGACCTTGGTGTCAGTGGAAGGAATAGTGACCCATCATTGGTGTCAGTAAGATCAATAGTGACCCATCATTGGTGTCAGTGGGAGGAGTAATATCCTATTGTTGGTGTCAGTGGAAAGAATAATGAGCAAGCATTGATGTAAGTGAAAGGAATAGTAAACTATCAATGGTGTCAGTGGACAGAATAGTGAGCCAACATTGCTGTCAATGGAAGGAATATATATCAATTGGTGTCAATGGGAGTAGTAATATCCTATTGTTGGTTTCGGTGGAAAGAATAGTGAGCCAGCATTGGTGTCAGTGGGAAGACTAGTGACCCATCGTTGGTGTCAGTGGAAGGAAAAGTTCCTATTATTGGTTTCAGTGGAAAGAAAAGTGAGCCAGCATTGGTGTCAGTGGGATCAATAGTGATCCATCATTGGTGTCAGTGGAACAAAAAGTGACATTGTCGTCAGTACAAAGATTAGTCCATATAATTGGTGCCAGCCTTTGTGTCAGAGGGCCAGGTAATGGACTCGGGGGGAGGAAACCAAGACTTTTCTTTTGATGGGTTTTATGTAATGATGAGACCCGACAACTCATCTCTCATCCTCGGATTCAGGTCTGGTATGGATTTTGGGATGGACCGCTACGCCTTTTTATTTTTTTTATTTTTTTTAAGTTTTGGCCCAGGATTAACATTAATATTCATACCAGACCCGAATGGCCAGGTAATGAACTTGGGGGGAGGAAACTTAGACTTTTCTTTTGATGGGTTTTCTCTGTATTGCCGAGACCCGACAACTCATCTCTCATCTCTCATCCTCGGATACGGGTCTGGTATGGATTTTGGGAGGGACCCCTACGCCATTTAAAAAAATTATTTTTTTTGAAATTCCCATTAATATTCATACCAGACCCGAATGACCAGGTAAAAAATGATGGATTTTATTATGGGTTTTATCTGTATTGCCGAGACCCGACAACGCATCTCTCATCCTCGGATACGGGTCTGGTATGGATTTTGGGAGGGACCCCTACGCCATTTTTTTTTTTTTTTTTTTTTTTTTTTTATGTTTTGAAGTTTTGGCCCAGGGTTCCAATTAATATTCATACCAGACCCGAATGGCCAGGAAATGGACTTGGGGGGGGAGGAAACAAGACGTTTCTTTTGATGGGTTTTATCTGTATTGCCGAGACCCGACAACTTATCCTCGGATATGGGTCTGGTATGGATTTTGGGAGGGACCCCTACGCCATTTTTTTATTTATTTTTTTGTTTTGAAGTTTTGGCCCAGGGTTGCCATTAATATTGATACCAGACCCAAATGGCCAGGTCATGGACTCGGGGGGAGGATACCAAGACGTTTCTTTTGATCGGTTTTATCGAGACCCGACAACTCATCTCTCATCCTCGGATATGGGTCTGGTATGGATTTTGGGAGGGACCCCTACTCCGTTTTTTTTGTTTGTTTTGAAGTTTTGGCCCGGGGTTACTACTATTATTCATACCAGACCTCAATGGCCATGTGTAAGACTCGGGGGGGAGGAAACCAAGACGTTTCTTTTGATGGGTTTTTGTCTGTATTGCCGAGACCTGACAACTCATCTCTCATCCTCGGATACGGGTGTGGTATGGATTTTGGGAGGAATCCCTACGCCATTTATTTATTTTTTTGTTCAGGAAGTTTTGGCCCAAGGTTTTCCTTAATATTCATACCAGACCCAAATGGACAGGTATTGAATTCAGGGGGAGGAAACCAAGACATTTCTTTTGATGGGTTTTTATCTGTATTGCCGAGACCCAACAACTCATCTCTCATCCTCAGATACGGGTGTGGTATGGATTTTGGGAGGAAGCCCTACGCCATATTTTTTTTGTTCAGGAAGTTTTGGCCCAGGATTCCCATTAATATTCATACCAGTCCCGAATGGCCAGGTAAAGGACTCAGGGGGAGGAAACCAAGATGTTTCTTTTGATAAGTTTTATCAGTATTGCCGAGACCTGACAACTCATCTCTCATCCTCGGATACGGGTCTGGTATGGATTTTGGGAGGAACCCCTACGCCATTTGTTTATTTTTGTTTATTTTCTGTTTAGAAAGTTTTGGCCCAGGGCTGCCATTATTATTCATACCAGACCCGAATGGCCAGGTATTGGACTCGGGGGAGGAAACCAAGACGTTTATTTTGATGGGTTTTATCTGTATTGCCGAGACCCGACAACTCATCTCTCACCCTCGGATACAGGTCTGGTATGGATTTTTGGAGGAACCCCTAAATAATTTTTTTTTTTTTTTGTTTTGAAGTTTTAGCCAGGGGTTCCCATTAATATTCATACCAGACCCAAATGGGCAGGTAATGGATTCGGGGGGAGGAAACCAAGACGTTACATTTTATGGGTTTTATCTGTATTGCCGAGACCCAACAACTCATCTCTCATCCTCGGATACGGGTCTGGTATGGATTTTGGGAGAGACCCCTACGCCATTTTTAAAAAAACTTTTTTTTTTTACATTTTGGCCTAGGGTTCCCATTAATATTCATACCAGACCCGAATGGCCAAGTAATGAACTCGGGGGGGGGGGGGGAAACCAAGACATTTCTTTTGATGGGTTTTATCTGTATTGCTGAGACCCGACAACTCATCTCTTATCTCTCATCCTCAGATACCGGTCTGGTGTGGATTTTGGGAGGGACCCCTAAGCCGTTTTTTTTTTCTTTAAAGTTTTGGCGCAGGGTGCCATTAATATTCATTCCAGACCCGAATGGCCAGGTAAAGGATATGGGGGTAGGAAACCAAGACCTTTCTTTTGATGGGTTTTATCTGTATTGCCTATACCCAACAACTCATCTCTCATCTTCGGATACGGGTCTGGTATGGATTTTGGAAGGGACCCATACGCCTTTTTTTTTTTTTTTTTTTTTTTTACGTTTAGGCCCGGGGTTCCTATTAATATTCATACCGGATCCAAATGGACTTGAGGGGACGGAACCAAGACGCTTCTTTTGGTGGGTTTTATCTGTATTGCCGAGACCCTATAACTCATCTCTCATCTCTGATTCTGCTCTGGTATGGATTTTTAGAGGAACCCCTATGCCATTTTTTATTATTTTATTTTTTATTTTTTTGTTTTGTTTTGAAGTTTTAGCCCGGGGTTTCCATTAATATTCATACCAGACCAAAATGGCCAGGTAATGGATTCGGGGGGAGGAAACCAAGACATTTCTTTTGACTGGTTTTATCTGTATTGCCGAGACCCTACAACTCATCTCTCATCCTCGGATACAGGTCTGGTATGGATTTTGGGAGGGACCCTTCCACCATGTTTTTTTTTAAAGTTTTGGGCCAGGGTTCCGATTAATATTCATACTAGACCCGAATGACCAGGTAATGGATCGGGGGGAGGAAATCAAGATATTTCTTTTGATAGGTTTTATCTGTATTGCCGAGACCCAACAACTCATCTCTCATCCTCGGATACGGGTCTGGTATGGATTTTTGGAGGAACCCCTATGACATTTTTTCTTTTTTTTCTTTTGAAGTTTTGGCCTGGGGTTCCCATTAATTTTCATACCAGACCGAAATGGCCAGATAATGGATTCAGGGGGAGGAAACCAAGACATTTTTGATGGGTTTTATCTGTATTGCCGAGACCCGACAACTAATCTCTCATCCTCGGATTCCGGTCTGGTATGGATTTTGGGAGAAACCCCTACAACACTTATTCTTTTTTTTTGTTTTGAAGTTTTGGCCCAGGGTTTCCAATAATATTCATACCAGACCCAAATGGCCAGGTAATGAATTCGGGGGGGAGGAAACCAAGACGTTTTCTTTTAATGGATTTTATCTGTATTGCCGAGACCCTACAACTCATCTCTCATTCTCGTATTCCGGTCTGGTATGGATTTTTGGAGGAACCCCTACGCCACTATTTATTATTTTTTTATTTATTTTTTGCTTTGAAGTTTTGTGTCAGGGTGCCCATTAATATTCATTCCAGACCTGAATGGCCAGGTAAAGGACTCGGGGGGAGGAAACCAAGATGTTTCTTTTGATGGGTTTTATCTGTATTGCCGAGACCCAACAACTCATCTCTCATCTCTCATCTCTCATCCTCGGATATGGGTCTGGTATGGATTTTGGGAGGGACCCCTACGCCATTTTTTTATTTATTTTTTTGTTTTGAAGTTTTGGCCCAGGGTTGCCATTAATATTGATACCAGACCCAAATGGCCAGGTCATGGACTCGGGGGGAGGATACCAAGACGTTTCTTTTGATCGGTTTTATCGAGACCCGACAACTCATCTCTCATCCTCGGATATGGGTCTGGTATGGATTTTGGGAGGGACCCCTACTCCGTTTTTTTTGTTTGTTTTGAAGTTTTGGCCCGGGGTTACTACTATTATTCATACCAGACCTCAATGGCCATGTGTAAGACTCGGGGGGGAGGAAACCAAGACGTTTCTTTTGATGGGTTTTTGTCTGTATTGCCGAGACCTGACAACTCATCTCTCATCCTCGGATACGGGTGTGGTATGGATTTTGGGAGGAACCCCTACGCCATTTATTTATTTTTTGTTCAGGAAGTTTTGGCCCAAGGTTTTCCTTAATATTCATACCAGACCCAAATGGACAGGTATTGAATTCAGGGGGAGGAAACCAAGACATTTCTTTTGATGGGTTTTTATCTGTATTGCCGAGACCCAACAACTCATCTCTCATCCTCAGATACGGGTGTGGTATGGATTTTGGGAGGAAGCCCTACGCCATATTTTTTTTGTTCAGGAAGTTTTGGCCCAGGATTCCCATTAATATTCATACCAGTCCCGAATGGCCAGGTAAAGGACTCAGAGGGAGGAAACCAAGATGTTTCTTTTGATAAGTTTTATCAGTATTGCCGAGACCTGACAACTCATCTCTCATCCTCGGATACGGGTCTGGTATGGATTTTGGGAGGAACCCCTACGCCATTTGTTTATTTTCTGTTTAGAAAGTTTTGGCCCAGGGCTGCCATTATTATTCATACCAGACCCGAATGGCCAGGTATTGGACTCGGGGGAGGAAACCAAGACGTTTATTTTGATGGGTTTTATCTGTATTGCCGAGACCCGACAACTCATCTCTCACCCTCGGATACAGGTCTGGTATGGATTTTTGGAGGAACCCCTAAATAATTTTTTTTTTTTTTTTGTTTTGAAGTTTTAGCCAGGGGTTCCCATTAATATTCATACCAGACCCAAATGGGCAGGTAATGGATTCGGGGGGAGGAAACCAAGACGTTACATTTTATGGGTTTTATCTGTATTGCCGAGACCCAACAACTCATCTCTCATCTCTTATCCTCGGATACGGGTCTGGTATGGATTTTGGGAGAGACCCCTACGCCATTTTTAAAAAAAACTTTTTTTTTTTACATTTTGGCCTAGGGTTCCCATTAATATTCATACCAGACCCGAATGGCCAAGTAATGAACTCGGGGGGGGGGGGGAAACCAAGACATTTCTTTTGATGGGTTTTATCTGTATTGCTGAGACCCGACAACTCATCTCTTATCTCTCATCCTCAGATACCGGTCTGGTGTGGATTTTGGGAGGGACCCCTAAGCCGTTTTTTTTTTCTTTAAAGTTTTGGCGCAGGGTGCCATTAATATTCATTCCAGACCCGAATGGCCAGGTAAAGGATATGGGGGTAGGAAACCAAGACCTTTCTTTTGATGGGTTTTATCTGTATTGCCTATACCCAACAACTCATCTCTCATCTTCGGATACGGGTCTGGTATAGATTTTGGAAGGGACCCATACGCCTTTTTTTTTTTTTTTTTACGTTTAGGCCCGGGGTTCCTATTAATATTCATACCAGATCCAAATGGACTTGAGGGGACTGAACCAAGACGCTTCTTTTGGTGGGTTTTATCTGTATTGCCGAGACCCTATAACTCATCTCTCATCTCTGATTCTGCTCTGGTATGGATTTTTAGAGGAACCCCTATGCCATTTTTTATTATTTTATTTTTTATTTTTTTGTTTTGTTTTGAAGTTTTAGCCCGGGGTTTCCATTAATATTCATACCAGACCAAAATGGCCAGGTAATGGATTCGGGGGGAGGAAACCAAGACATTTCTTTTGACTGGTTTTATCTGTATTGCCGAGACCCTACAACTCATCTCTCATCCTCGGATACGGGTCTGGTATGGATTTTGGGAGGGACCCTTCCACCATGTTTTTTTTTTAAGTTTTGGGCCAGGGTTCCGATTAATATTCATACTAGACCCGAATGACCAGGTAATGGATCGGGGGGAGGAAATCAAGATATTTCTTTTGATAGGTTTTATCTGTATTGCCGAGACCCAACAACTCATCTCTCATCCTCGGATACGGGTCTGGTATGGATTTTTGGAGGAACCCCTATGACATTTTTTCTTTTTTTTCTTTTGAAGTTTTGGCCTGGGGTTCCCATTAATTTTCATACCAGACCGAAATGGCCAGATAATGGATTCAGGGGGAGGAAACCAAGACATTTTTGATGGGTTTTATCTGTATTGCCGAGACCCGACAACTAATCTCTCATCCTCGGATTCCGGTCTGGTATGGATTTTGGGAGAAACCCCTACAACACTTATTCTTTTTTTTTGTTTTGAAGTTTTGGCCCAGGGTTTCCAATAATATTCATACCAGACCCAAATGGCCAGGTAATGAATTCGGGGGGGAGGAAACCAAGACGTTTTCTTTTAATGGATTTTATCTGTATTGCCGAGACCCTACAACTCATCTCTCATTCTCGTATTCCGGTCTGGTATGGATTTTTGGAGGAACCCCTACGCCACTATTTATTATTTTTTAATTTATTTTTTGCTTTGAAGTTTTGTGTCAGGGTGCCCATTAATATTCATTCCAGACCTGAATGGCCAGGTAAAGGACTCGGGGGGAGGAAACCAAGATGTTTCTTTTGATGGGTTTTATCTGTATTGCCGAGACCCAACAACTCATCTCTCATCTCTCATCTCTCATCCTCGGATATGGGTCTGGTATGGATTTTGGGAGAGACCCCTGTGCCATTTTTTTTGTTTGTTTTGAAGTTTTGGCCCGAGTTTTCCATTAATATTCATACCAGACCTGAATGGCCAGATAAAGCACTCGGGGGGGGGGGAACCAAGATGTTTCTTTTGATGGGTTTTATCTGTATTGCCAAGACCCGACAACTCATCTCTCATCTTCGGATGCAGGTTTGGTATGGATTTTGGGAGGGACCCATACGCCATTTTTTTTTTCTTTTGAATTTTAGGCCAGTGGTTTCCATTAATATTCATACCAGATCCGAATGGCCAGGTAATGGGCTCGGGGGGACGGAACGAAGACGCTTCTTTTGATGGATTTTATCTGTATTGCTGAGACCCAAGAACTCATCTCTCATCCTCAGATACAGGTCTAGTATGGATTTTTTGAAAGAACCCAGACACCATTTTTTATAAAAAAAATTTTTTTACGTTTTCGCCCAGGGTTCCCATTAATATTCATACCAGACCCGAACGGCCAGGTAATGGACTCGGGGGGAGGAAACCAAGATGTTTCTTTTGATGGGTTTTATCTGTATTGCCGAGACCCGACAACTCATCTCTCATCCTCGGATGCAGGTGTGGTATGGATTTTGGGAGGAACCCCTACGCCGTTTTTATTTATTTTTTGTTCAGGAAGTTTTGGACTCCGGGGTTTCCATTAATATTCATACCAGACCCGAATGGCCAGGTAATGGCCTCAGGGGGAGGAAAGCAAGACGTTTCTTTTTATGGGTTTTATGTGTATTGCCGAAACCCGACAACTGATCTCTCATCCTCGGATACGGGTCTAGTATGGATTTTTGAAGGAGCCCTTACGCCATTTTTTATAATTTTTTGTTTGTTTTGAAGTTTTGGCCCAGGGTTTACATTAATATTCATACCACACCCGAATGGCTAGGTAATGGACTCGGGGGAGGAAACCAAGACGCTTCTTTTGGTGGGTTTTATCTGAATTGCCAAGACCCTACAACTCATCTCTCATTCAGCTCTGGTATGGATTTTGGGACGAACCCCTACACCATTTTTTTTTTTTCAGAAAGTTTTGGCTCAAGGTTCCCATTAATATTCATTCCAGACCCGAATGTCCAGGTAATGAACTCAGGGGGAGGAAACCAAGACCTTTCTATTTATGAGTTTTATCTGAATTGCCGAGACCCGACAACTGATCTCTCATCCTCAGATACAGGTCTAGTATGGATTTTTGAAGGAACCCCTACGCCATTTTTTATATATTTTTTTTTTATAATTTTTTGTTTGTTTTGAAGTTTTGGCCCAGGGTTTACATTAATATTCATACCACACCCGAATGGCCAGGTAATGGACTCGGGGGAGGAAACCAAGACGTTTCTTTTGATGGGTTTTATCTTCAGTGCCGAGACCCGACAACTCATCTCTCATCTCTCATCTCCCATTCTCGGATATGGATCTGGTATGGATTTTGGGAGGGACCCCTACGCCATTTATTTATTTTTATTTATTTTCTGTTTAGGAAGTTTTGGCCCGGGTTTTCCATTAATATTCATACCAGATCTGAATGGCCAGAAAATGGACTCGGGGGAGGAAACCAAGACATTTCTTTTGATGGGTTTTATCTGTATTGCCAAGACCCGACAACTCATCTCTCACCCTCGGATACGGGTCTGGCATGGATTTTTGGAGGAACCCCTATGCAATTTTTTATTTTTTTTTGTTTTGAAGATTTAGCCCGGGATTCCCGTTACTATTCATACCAGACCCGAATGACCAGGTAAAAAATGATGGGTTTTATTATGGGTTTTATCTGTATTGCTGAGACCCGACAACTCATCTCTCATCCTCGGATACGGGTCTGGTATGGATTTTGGGAGGAACCCCTACGCCACTTTTTCTTATTCTTTTTAAAACATTTTTTTTTTTGCTTTGAAGTTTTGGTCCGGGCTTCCGATTAATATTCATACCAGACCAGAATGGCCAGGTAATGGATTCGGGGGGGAGGAAACCCAGACGTTTCTTTAGATGGGTTTTATCTGTATTGACGAGTCCCTACAACTCATGTCTCATCTTCGGATTCGGCTCTTGTATGGATTTTTGGAGGAACCCCTACGCCATTTATTTTTTTCTTTTAGCGTTTTGGCCCAGGGTTCTCATTAATATTCATACCAGACCCGAATGGGTAGGTAATGGACTCGGGGGGAGGAAACCATGATGTTTCTTTTGATGGGTTTTATCTGTATTACTGAGCCCCGACAACTCATCACTCATCCTCGGATACGGGTGTAGTATGGATTTTTTATTTTTTTTTTAAAAGCCCATGGCGTGTGAAACACACCCAAAAACTCCACCCGGTGCCAAAAAAAGTGCACACACACATAAAGAGTGAAACACAAAACGTGCAACGGGTGTAACACTAATCCTCCACTAGGAAGGACCTTACCCTGATCCCCCAGGGCGTTAGGCTCCTGACAGGGACTGAGGTACATCACATGGTCCGACTGGCTGAAACCAGACGGACCCCTTTCTCTGGAGGGTCTGCCAAAACAGACCCACCCAAGTACTAGGTAGGGCTCCCCCGAAGGGAGACCCCATGAGAGCAGGCGAACCAGGCCAGAAGACCATGTCCACCTACTCCCAAGTCGTTCAGGGCAGGCCCAAGGACCTACACCCTACTAAACACACTGTGACAAACGTGGGACACCAAACAAAAAAATACAAAAAAGTGACACACACGGGGATAAATAAAAAGAAAGTGGGGAGAAGGAAGGTGGGAGAGTGAAAAGTGGCCATTGTGCTATACAATGGCCAGGCCCTCCGGCCAGGAATAAAAAATTCCTCCGGTCCTAGCCAAAAGGCCCGGCCCAGGAGGCAGGTGCTAAAAAGGTGTGACATGGTGCAGTGACCACGGTGCCATATATCAATGTGACCCTCACTCACATGTGATCATCTGGCACCCTTGGACTGCCACTCCAAGGGCACATGCACCATGGGCTTTTCGGCTCCTATCCGACCCCCCGACTGGTCAGTGCAGCCCTCTGTCCCGCTGATAGAGAGCCCTTCAAGGTTTTCTCAGGGAGAGCTGCCCCTGCATACAGCCTCCACCGATACTAGCCCTTCCAGACTCCCATCAACCCAGCGGATTTGCATGGCCGCACCCCACTCAGAAACAGGGATTAGCCAGCTCCTCCAACCGGATCGCCAACAAGGACAGCACTTACACCATCCAGCCAGAAGGCCAGAATAAGACTCGGCAAAAAGACCAGACCAAATGCAGCATTCCATCCTCACCAGGAGCACCCTTCCAGACGGCTCAGACTCGACCGCACCGGCCCCCAGTTTAATGTCGGGCAGCTCGGCATGGCCCCTGCTGAAACCATCCTTCCAGGTGCTAATGACGCCGTTGGGTTCGCATCAGCCCCCCACAGATAGGAGGTACTTCAGCACCCCCTCTGGCAACTGATAAGAACAGATTTTTATTTTTTTTTTCTTTTTCTATCAAATCTGCTCAAATACACGTCCATTTAACTATCTTAGAATAGTATTTAAAGTGTCTATCTTGTTCGAAATCAGAAAGCGCTCACTTTCACACCGATGGCTACACCAGCCACCGTAATCCTTTTCCAGGTTTCCCCGTACTCAGGGCGGTTCGCCAGTGCAACCCTCAGGTAACTGATAAGAACAGATACTACACTTGATCGCTGGCCAAAAGGCCGAGAAGCGGGTGTAGTATGGATTTGGGGAGGAACCGCTACGCCATTTTTTTTTTTTTGTTCAGAAAGTTTTGGCCCAGGCTTTCCATTAATATTCATTCCAGACCCGAATGGCCAGGTAATTATCTCAGGGGGACGAAACCAAGACCTTTCTCTTTATGAGTTTTATCAGAATTGTCGAGACTTGACAACTAAACTCTCATCCTCGGATACGGGTCTAGTATGGATTTTTGAAGGAACCACTACGCCATTTTTTATAAAAAAAAATTATAATTTTTTGTTTGTTTTGAAGTTTTGGCCCAGGGTTCCCATTAATATTCATACCACACCCGAATGGCCAGGTAATGGACTCGGGGGAGGAAACCAAGACGTTTCTTTTGATGGGTTTTATCTGCATTGCCGAGACCCGACAACTCATCTCTCATCTCCCATCCTTGGATATGGATCTGGTGTGGATTTTGGGAGGGACCCCTACGCCATTTATTTATTTTTATTTTCTGGCCCGGGCTTCCGATTAATATTCAGACCAGACCAGAATGGCCAGGTAATGGATTCGGGAGGAGGAAACCCAGACGTTTCTTTAGATGGGTTTTATCTATATTGACGAGTCCCTACAACTCATGTCTCATCTTCGGATTCAGCTCTTGCATGCATTTTTTGAGGAACCCCTGCGCCATTTTTTTTTTTTCTTTTAGCGTTTTGGCCCAGGGTTCCCATTAATATTCATACCAGACCCGAATGGGTAGGTAATGTACTCGGGGGGAGGAAACCAAGACGTTTCTTTTGATGGGTTTTATCTGTATTACTGAGACCCAACAACTCATCTCTCATCCTCGGATACTGGTCTGGTATGGATTTTGGGAGGGACCCATACGCCATTTGTTTTTTTTTTGTTTGTTTTTTTAAGTTTTGGCCCGGGGTTACCATTAATATTCAAACCAGACCAGAATGGCCAGGTAAAGGATACGGGGGTAGGAAACCAAGACGTTTCTTTTGATGGGTTTTATCTGTATTGCCACGACCCGACAACTCATCTCTCATCTCTCATCCTCGGATACGGGTCTGGTATGGATTTTGGGAGGGACCCCTACGCCATTTTTTTTTGTTTTGAAGTTTTGGCCCGGGGATCCTATTATTATTCATACCAGACCTGAATGGCCAGGTAATGGACTAGGGAGGGGAAACCAATATGTTTCTTTTGATTTTATCTGTATTGCCGATACCCAACAACTCATCTCTCATCTTCAGATACGGGTCTGGTATGGATTTTGGGAGGGACCCATACCCCTTTTTTTTTTTTTTCAAGTTTAGGCCCGCGGTTCCCATTAATATTCATACCAGATCCGAATGGCCAGGTAATGGGCTTGGGGGGACGGAACCAAGACGCCTCTTTTGATGGGTTTTATCTGTATTGCCAAGACCCTACAACTCATCTCTGATATGGATTTTTAGAGGAACCCCTATGCCATTTTTTATTATTTTAATTTTTTTTTGTTTTAGCCCGGGGTTCCCATTAATATTCATACCAGACCCAAATGGCCAGGTAATGGATTCGGGGGGAGGAAACCAAGATTTTTCTTCTAATGGGTTTTATCTGTATTGCCAAGACCCGACAACTCATCTCTCATTCTTGGATACAGGTCTGGTATGGATTTCAGGAGAGAACCCTACAAAATTGTTTTAATATTTTTTGTTTTTAATTTTGGCCTGGTGCTCCCATTAATATTCATACCAGACCCGAATGGCCAGGTAATGCACTCGGGGGGAGGAAACCAAGATGTTCCTTTTAATGGGTTTATCTGTATTGCAGAGACACGAAAACTCATCTATAATCTCTCATCCTCGGATACAGGTCTGGTATGGATTTTGGGAGGGACCCCTACGCCATTTCTTTTTTTGTTTTTTTTTTGTTTGTTTTTTTGTTTTGAAGTTTTGGCCCGGGGATCCTATTATTATTCATACCAGACCTGAATGGCCAGGTAATGGACTAGGGAGGGGAAACCAATATGTTTCTTTTGATGGGTTTTATCTGTATTGCCGATACCCAACAACTCATCTCTCATCTTCGGATACGGGTCTGGTATGGATTTTGGGAGGGACCCATACGCTTTTTTTGAAGTTTCGGTCGGCCTTGGGGGAATCGTTCCTCTTCGGAGGGCCCCCCTTGCTGCTATTAGCCTTAGGCTTAGTCCCCGGGCAATGAGAAGCGATCCCCTACAAGGGGCGAGGTAGGCGGTCGGTTGACGGAGCTGTGGGGGTTTTCCCCTTGTGGGAGCCCCCATAGGTGAGCGGGCGGATCGTTGGACCCCAAGATGGCAAGTCGCAGACTTAAAGACTCGCTGAGATTCCTGGTGATGCCAGGTTTTAAGGAGCAGGTGTCATTGAAGACTGTGGTCGTGGACCTGTTGACGGATACCTTTAACATACGGGTGAGAGATATTATGTGTTTGCAGGATTTCCCAAGCCAAGGAATTTACGATATTACGTTTACATCTACAGCAATCTGCTGGAATATCTGTGAGGAGGCTGAGAAGAAGAAAGGTGAAGGAGCTTTGAAGTTTGTGCAGGTAATCCCTTTGTTCATGGAAGAGGAAAAAATGATCATTGTCCATATGTACAACCCGTTTACGGATCCAGTTTTGGTGAGGCTTTTCCTAGGCAGTTATTGTGAAGTACTGAGGGGGGGGGGACCTGTTTTAAACAGGTATAAGATTTGGACGGGCAAGTACAGTTTTTTTGGCAAGTTCAAGCAGGACCGGGATTGTATTGGAGGAGTGAGGCGACCGCCTCCCGTTTTTACGGTTGGAGGAGAGAGGGGCTTCTTATTCTACCAGGGCCAGCCAAAGTATTGCCGGAGATGCTTGACGTATGGCCATACAAGTGAGGAATGTGAGTTTTCTGAGAGATGCAGGTTGTGTCAGCAGACAGGGCACAAAGCCAAAGACTGCAAGGCTGGGATGGTGTGTGATATTTGCAAGCGTGCAGGACATTTGGCCAAGCAGTGCCCGGAATATGCAAGGCAGCGGAAGGAGTACCTCAAGACCAGGATGAGATGGGGGGAGGAAAAGGAACAGAGGGGCGTACAGGCAGGGGGGGCTGAGCAGAAGGCTCCTGAGGAGGAGAGTTGTGCCAGCGGAACCCCGGGGTCTGCACCCAGTGATGTTCCACCTGATGATGCTGCAGGGGCGAGTGGTGGAGTGAGGGAGCCTGGTGATGACGCCGCGGCTGCGGCGGATGTCGCCGGCTACGGCTCTGCAACCCCCGAGATGGCAGAGGGTGTTGGAGGGGTCCACGCGGGTGGTCCCGATGTAGAGGTGAAGTCCCCCCGGGAAGAGGAGATGGACGTTGGTGGAGTGGATGGACAGCCCCAGGATTCCGCAGAGGGTGTGGAGATTATCATCGAGGGAGCAGAGCAGGCTGCCAGTCCGGCATCCTTTGTGGCATCTGTACTGGTGGGGGACATCTCTTCCAGTGGGGAAGAAGAGCAGGAGGACATGGACGACGATGATGAGGAGGACAATGATACGAATAGTGACAGTGGGGGAAGCCTAGAATGTGGGCAGCGCATGACCATCACCCCCGGATCTGAGACTCAGGTGGCGGGCAAGCGGTCCGGGATGGACGAGGGGGGGTGGAGAGCGGAGAGGAAGGTTCCCTGCATATCGCCTTTCCTGGGACCCCCGAGGAGGAGGTCGCCAGCTCTCCTGGACTAAGGAGGAGCCGAAGAGTGAGGCAGGAAAAGGCTGGTCAGCAGAAAGACTCTTTTTTTTTTTTTTTTTTTTTTTTAAATTCTTTATTTATTTATTTTTAACAACAGGGTTTCTAAACAGTAAGTTATTCCGGAAAAAATAAAAAAATTGAAATAAAAGTAAAAACATCATTCACCTCATAATCTATTTCTTATACATCACATCTTTCAGAGATTAATTCTGTTCCATCTTCATATTATATAAATTAATTGTTTATATTTAGACTTCAACCAGAGCATATTTCTTTCTTCATACTCTCTAATTTCTATCTGTATAAATTCCTTCATCTCTTATCTACATATTCTCATCTTCCCCTATTGTCTTCCCCTTCTCCCCAATCTCCCCCCAATATCTCTATACCCATTTCCCATACCCATTTCCCATTCCTTTCAATCTCCATATTCCTCCCCTCTCAAATAAAAAAAAGAAAAAAAAAGAAAGAAAGACAAAGTTTCTCCCCTCTCCTCTCCCCCCTCCCTCCCCCTCTCACTCTCCTAATAGCCTTTTGCCCTCTTCTGATTGCATATATATCTCCCATGGAGCCCAGATTTCTTTAACTTGTTCCCTTCTATCTAATGTTATAGGTAACAATTTCTCCATTATTCCTATCCTCCTAACTTTGTTAAGCCACTCCGAAACTGCCGGAGCTTTTGTATCCTTCCAATTTGTTGCAATACAACTTTTTGCTGCATTTATTAGGTGGCACAGAATTGAATTAGTATATCTTTTAGGTGGAATTTGTACATTATGTAACAAGAAGAAATCTGGTTCCCTTGGGATTACATATTCAGTAAATGTCTGTGTGATTCTATGTACTGTCTCCCAAAATTGTCTAATTACTGGGCAAGACCAAAATAGGTGTATCATTGTCCCTCTTTCCTTGCATCCCCTCCAGCACCTGTCAGATAATTCTGGAAAAAATTTATTTAGGGCCACCGGTGTATAATACCATCGTGTTAAAATTTTGTAATTTGATTCTTGTATTTTAATACACCTTGATGATTTTGTAGCCAACTCTATTATGTTCTGACATTGTGCTGGAGAGAAGGCATGACCTATATCTCTCTCCCATTTACCCAGACATTCCATTTTAAAGTCATCTGGGGGTGCAATCAGCAATGCATACATTTTCGATATAACATGTGGAAGGGGTTCCCCTCCCTCACAGTAATCCTCAAATCTTGTCCGTACCCGTCTATATGTTTCCGCTGGTCCCAATTTTTCTAAATAGTGTCTGATCTGCCGAGCTTGCCAGGTCGGAATTTCATATTTACCTCCTTTTTTTGTTAGCATATCCATGGTTACCCATCCCCTTTCTCCTATGAAGTCTGACACTTGAAAAATGCCCTTTTCCCTCAATTTCCTAAACATTACTACCTCTATTCCAGGTAAAAAATCTGGGTTTCCTATTATCGGATATAGGGGTGATTTTTTATCTGTAAATTTAGGTTTCTGACATATTTTATCTCCTACCCATAAAGTCGTTCCTATCGTGGGATGTGATTTTACCAAGGGGGGCAAGGCTGTGTAGCACCATATTGCCCTATTTAGTGGAATTGGACTAATTTGCTGCTCCATATTTATCCATAGTTTATACTCCTTATGTCTGCTCCAGTCTACTAGCCTCCCAAGATGCACTGCTTGATAATATTTATATATATCCGGTGCAGATATACCCCCTACTCTTTTTGATAAGGTTAAAAGTTTTCTGGCTATTCTTGGTTTCTTACTATCCCATATAAATTTCATAAACAAAGTTTGGACCTGGTTAAAGAAAGACTTAGGAATTCTTATCGGTAATGCTAGGAACAGGAAAAGGAATTTTGGCATCACACTCATTTTAAGGATATTACATCTCCCGAACCATGAGTGCATACCTTTACTCCAGCTTTCCAGTAATTTTCTTACAGTTCTAACTAATGGTTCAAAATTTAGTTCAAACGTTTTCTCCAAATTTGCTGGTATCTGTGTCCCTAAATAATTTAAAGCTTTCCTCGTCCACTTAAACTTAAAACTTTGCTCTATTACGTTTTTAATGGGACCCGGCAGTGTCACCCCTATCGCCTCCGATTTACTATAATTTATTTTAAGATTCGATATCTTTCCATATATTTCTACTTCTTTCATACAATTGGGTAAAGAAGTTTGTGGTCTTGATAATGAAAAAAGCATATCATCTGCATAAGCAGATACTTTATATTCCTTTCCCCCCAATTCAATACCCCTGATATCCGGGTTCCGTCGAATCTTATTTAAAAAAGGTTCTAGTGTCAAAGCATATAATAGGGGCGAAAGAGGGCAGCCCTGCCGTGTTCCATTTGTAATCAGAAAAAGCTTAGAATAAACCCCATTTACTTTTACCAGTGCCCGAGGGTTCGCATACACTCCCGTTATCCATTGTACCATCTTTTCTCCTATACCCATTTGTATTAATACTTCGATCATAAATTTCCAATTAACTCTATCGAATGCTTTCTCTGCATCCGTATTCAGGAAAACACTCGATATCTTTTTTTGATTGGCTTGATGTATCAAATTTAGTACTTTAATAGTACTGTCCCTTGCTTCTCTTGTAGGGATAAACCCTACTTGATCTAAATGTACTAGTTGTGCTAAATAAGGTTGAATCCGGCGTGCTAGAATTTTTGTCAAAATTTTTAAATCAACATTTAATAAAGATATTGGTCTGTAACTACTACATATCTCAGGATCTTTTTTCTCCTTTGGTATCAAAGTAATATGGGCGGTTACAGACTCAGGGGGTAGCACCACTGTTTGTCCTACTGCATTAAATACCTTAATCATATATGGCCCTAATTGAGTAATACACTTTTTATAATATTGTATGGTAAAACCATCTGGGCCTGGCGCTTTACCATGTTCAATTGTCTTCATTATTGATTGTACTTCTTCTATGGTGATTGGCCCTTCTAATTTCCTTCTATCTGGTGATAATAATCTGGGCAGACATGCCGACGTCACATATTCCCTTATCGACACAGGAGAAACTCCTGTTTCTGGTAAGTTATATAGAGCAGAGTAATACTCTTGAAACTCTTGTGCTATCTCTTTTGGAAGTGACTTCTTCAAATCTGCTTTCCCTTTGATAGTTGGAATATAAGATCGGGTCTGTTGTTTTTTTATTTTTTTTGCCAATAGCCTACCGCATTTATCTCCTGAGTTGTAGTTCTCTTTCCTTCCATATTGTAGGGCCGCTTCCACCTTGTATCTGAGTAAATCTGCTATTTGTCTCCTTAAATGTGCTACCTCCTTTCCTAGTTCTCTTTCTGATGTCTTCTTATGTTGTGTCTCTAAGTCATGTAACTTTTCTAATAAATGTTTTAACTGTTCTTCTCTGATCTTTTTTATTCGGGAGCCATGTTTAATCAATATTCCTCTAATTACCGTTTTATGGGCTTCCCAAACCATTCCCAGGTCGCTTTCTCCATTGCATTTATTTGAAAGTACCACATAATTTCTTTGATTATATCTTCCATAATTTGGGAATTCTCTAATAAACTTTCATTTAACCTCCATCTCCATTCCAATGGGTGATTCCCCCCCACCAAGTTCATCTCCATTGTAACAGGTGCATGATCTGTCCAAGTTATGCTTCCTATTGAAATGTCACCTATTGAGTGTAACAAATGATGTGGGACTAAAAAAAGATCTATTCTTGAATAACTTTGGTGGGGGTTTGAAAAGAAAGTGTAGTCTCTCTCCCCTGGGTGTATAATCCGCCATCCATCCACTAATTGTAGTTCATGTAATTTTCGTAGAATAGACTTTCTAATCCCCTTAGATACTGATGAAGTCCCATTAGAGGTATCTACTCTTGGATCTAGTGGGATATTTAAATCTCCTCCGCATATCAGTTTTCCTTCACTAAAATCCCTTAATTTTGACAACAATTTAACCAAGAAGCTATCTTGGTGTACATTTGGAGCATAAATAGTAGCCAGAGTCACTTTTTCTTTGCCTATCATTCCTTTAAGGAAAATATATCTTCCCCCTGGATCTGAGCATTTATCTATAAGTATCCAAGGTATTTTATTTGAAATCAGGATAGCGACTCCCTTTGTCTTGGCTTCCTGATTGGAAGCTTGATAAACGTTAGGAAAATGTCTATTTTGTAAGTATGGGAAAACCCCTTCCCTGAAATGTGTCTCTTGTATAAATCCTACATCTGTATTTGAATGTTTTAGTTCGTTCAACAGCATTTTACGTTTTCCTGGAATATTAAGCCCTTTAGCATTTAATGAAGTTACTCGTATTCTATCCATTTTTAATTCACAGAATATCGGCTATGCTATTCTTACTCCTGTATCTAGAGGGTGAGGGGGGAATAGGAGCAAAGAAAAGGAGGGGAAGAGAAAGAGAGAAGGAAAAAAAAAGAAAAAAAAAAAAAAAAGGGCCCCCCAGGAGGGGAGGAAGTTTTTATGGAGAGAGGATGGGTATAGGGATAAAACCTCAGCTCCTACTTGGGACTTCAAATTTTCCCGTAGGTAGCCGAATTGGGGGTGTTGGTCTGGCTTTGGCGCGAGTGGCTGAGCTCCCTCCACACCCTTCTAATCCTTTATGACCCTGTAGTTTAGTCCCTTCTCAGCCTATGTTTATTCCCCTTTTTTTACCTCACATCTCCTCCTTCCCTACATTTGCCTCCCTTCATTTATTAAATTCTTCATTTTATATCCACTTATATGACAAAATTTGGACAATTAAAATCTATTTTAATTCTGCCTTTCCTACTTTATTCCTTGACCCTCTTATTTATTCCTCTCTCACCCCTCCTTTCTTCCCTCTAAATAATAATATATATTAACTCCATATATATATATATACTTCATTTCCCAGCTAATCCTGGGCCAGATATTCTCATCCCCCATGACCCACTTCCACTGATAATACCTTTCTATCCCCTTTCTTTTTACTATTCAGTTTCACATTATTATATTTCTTTAATGTATATTATTGTCCACATAATCATAACATACCTTATCACATTAAATTCTCTATATCACTTTATATTCTCTATTTCCCCCCTTTTCCCTTTCTCTCCCCTCCCCCCCCCCCTCTTCCTCCCTCCCTCCCCCCCCCCAAAAAAAATGATTCCCTTCTTCTAGAGGAAACACAGAGAGGGGAAGAGAGGTAAAAAAAAAAAAAAAGGGGGGGAACTCATTACATATTAACCCTCTAACATTTCCCCCTCCCCCCTCCCTTCCTGCATATACATCTCCTTCCTTCCCTTTAGCATATCAAATTCAACAAAACTTATCAGATTATAAGACATTATCACACACCCCAAAAACTTATCAGATTATCAAATTATCCACTGAATCCACGCCTTCCTATCACCTCTTCCCCTTGTGATATATATATATACATATATATATATATATATATATATATATATATAGTGTATAATATATCTCCGCCCCTCTATCTTTTACCCTACTCCATTCCTATCTTACCTCCCTCATTATATAAACTCAGTGTATATGAAAAAAATTAGGTTTTATAAAAATAAACTTATATAAATTGTGTCTTATTATTTTTTATGTGTTATATATGTATTATATATATATTATATGTGTATACTATATATATATTATATGTGTATACTTATTTTATGTGTTCCCTCCTAAAAAAAAAAACATTCTCTATCGCTCCCCCCACCCCCCGCAACAAAAAAAAACAAAAAACCGCACCCTCCCCAAAAACCAAACATTATTGCGTGGATTCAGTGCCATAGTCTATACAGTTTAAAATCTGAAAAAGTTTCTCCCGTAGATAAAGACTTTCATCTTGAAGTTACTCCTTGAAAAAAAGGGGGAGGGGACAAGCCAAAATTAATCTAGAAGGGTCCAGGGGGAAAGAGGGAGAAAAAGAGAAAAAAAAATTCCCCTTTCCCTTCCCTCTCCCTCTCCCCTCTCCTCCTCTCTTTCTGTTCATAGATGGCCAACTTTCAACCAGATCCCGGGGAGAAAAGAAGAAAAAAAAAAAAAAAAAAACAAAACATGGGAAGCATATCAAACAGGTGACAGAAGGGTAGATAATCCAGTAGTTTAGGCAGTTCTTTTCATCTTAGCTCATGGCCCGGTCCCAGTCCCTACATTTTCTATAGTTTGTTCTTGACCACTCATTCTCTGTATTGGAGCACCCGATTTTCTCATTTGGGGTCCCCCTCTTCGTTGCCTTCTATCTATTGGGTGCAACCAATCTGGAACCTCACATCCCTCAACTCCCAAAAAATTTAATAAATCTGGTAAATCAGATGGTTGAGAGAGTAAAAACGATAGAGGTCCCTTCTTTACAAAAAGTGATATTGGGTATCTCCAGGTATATGACCCCCCCACTGATTTAATCTTCTCTAAGATCGGTCTCAGTATCGCCCTCCGTTGTAAAGTTGCACGAGAAAGATCTGGTAAAATTTTTATAGACATTGCTTCATATCTTATTGTCCCGATTTCCCATGCTTTACGACTGACCTGTTCTTTATGCGTATAACGGTGGAATCGTCCAATCACGTCTCTGGGTCTTTCTGGATTTAGGGACCGGGGCCCTAGGGCTCTATGTAGTCTATCAAATTCGATTTCTCTTGGTGTGGTCACTACTCCCAATTGTTTACATATTGATACAACCAATGCATTTAGAGATGTTTCCTCAATTTCTTCTGGGATCCCCCTAAACCGCAAATTTAGCCTCCGACTCCGATCTTCAATTTCCTCAAATTTTAGCTGTACCAAATAATCCTGTCCTTCTTGTATAGATGTCTTTTCCCGCTCTTCTAATCGTGTAATCCGGTCCTCCAATTTTGTTGTACGATTTCCTTCAAAAGAGATCTTTTCTGACAAAGTTTGTACCTCTTTTCTAATGGCCTGCATTTCCTTTCGATGATTCTCCTCTAAACGAGACACCAATGTTTCCATTTCTTCTCTCGTTGGGAGCGTTTGTAATATGGCCATCTCGTCTCGGGTTGGTAAAGCTTGCAAAATGGACATTAAATCTAATTCTCCTGCCTTTTTATCCATTTCTATTTTCTGAGTATCCTCTGGTCTGATTTCTTCACTTATTTCTGGGGTCTGTAAAAGACTCATTCGGGGTGCTGCTCTGGGTATTTCTGTATATTCCGCTCCTCGTGTCTCTACTATTGAGGCTCTAGCTACCTCTGCGCGCGTTCGTGGAAAAAAGTCCTTAATCTCCTGTTGCACAGGTTGAGGTTTTATAAGGCACTTCTGGATCTGTTTTATTTCTTGCTTCTCCTCACCTTTGCTCCTTAAGCTTTTTATGCTTTTTATACTCTTTGTATTGCTCATCCCGTATTCATCCCATGTATTATCTCACATACACAGTAGACAGTATAGAAAAACTGTATCCAGCTGCCTTAACCACTACCTTCAATATAAATCCCTATATGAAGGCGTGTATAATATACTCTATGCATCCAAATGGCATATCAAATAGCGAGCTATCCGAAATAGACTTCTTATAGTGCTGTAATGCTTGTTCCAAAAAAAAAAAAGGTTCAAAGTTCAAAGGCAGCTATTTAAACTTATTGCATAGGTGTAGTTATATGTATAATAGGTATATTATATTATGGTATACTATGGTATAACCACAGTGTCCTATAGAACTTTTCCTGCTTTTCCTGTTTTTCCTGCCAAGGACATACAAACCCACATACTCTGTATGTGGAACGGCAAGCTAGGTCAAGGGCAATTTACGGTGCTAATTCAGTGATACTCATGTTATCCATAATGTTCATACAAATTCTCAGCAACCGTTAGACATGTCCCTCTTTACTGCTCCAGTATTCCACTGCCCACTGTCCTCAAGAAGGTATTCACATTAGTCCTCTCTTATAGCACTTATAATACTGTTCCAGCTAATTTGAGCTGGAAGTGCTTACAAGGGAGAATACCAAGTTCAAGCATACCTTGTATCATACCTTATAGGGATTTCTCACTAAGGACGTGCCGACCCGCACACACCAAACCCCAGGAGAAGTGAATCGGATCACAGCAAGAGCTCATCCCCCGTCCCTCCAGGTGGACGGCGTCTCCTCTCCGCCTCACTGCCTGGGGACACGCAAGCCTGGGAACACGCTCCTGCACAAGCTTCAGCTTCCGCACACAGAGACCGGCTAGGGAGCCCAGGACCCAGCGACTCCCACACGGCCAGTACACTAATCACTCTCCTTCTCCGTCCTCATCCTCTGCAGGTGAGTTCACTGTGAGTTCACTGTTGCTGCCGCTGCTGCTGCTATCCACTCGTAACGTTACATAGAGATGCGGTATTGCAATGTTATAAAGTTCTTCAGGGGTGCCGGCTCTCACATACTACTGCAGCAGGATAGACACAAATTATATATGTGCTGTTGCACTTTCCATATCAATATAGCTCAGGCTCAGGTTCAGGGCTCATACCATACCATACGGTCTCAGATACTACAGGGTGTCGCTTCTCTTACAGGGTTTTGGAGGATTTTTGCTCAGCTCACCACCTTACAACCTCCCTACTCTGCCATTGCCAGACCACGCAGCAGAAAGACTCTTGTTAGTAGTGATGATGGCAGAGTTTATTTATCTTTTGTTAATGGCTCTTATTGTAGCCAGCCTGAATGTTAGGAGCCTGAAGTCTGGGGGTAGGAGGGCCGTGGTCATGAACTATTTGGAGTCTGTGAAGGCAGATGTCATTTGTGTGCAGGAATGTGGCGTGGAGGATTTGCATGGTATCACTAAATGGAGGAAGGGAGTGGCTGTGTGGACACCCTGTTGTGAGTCCAGATCGGAAGGTGTGGGGGTGTTAATTAAAAACGAAGATATTAAAGTGTTATCATATGAGGAGCTGGCTCCCTGCTGATGGTGGCTTGCATGTGGATTTTGTGAACATCAGTGGAATTTTGAACTACAGTGGAGAGTTAAAAACCAGGACTTTTGCTTTTAACTGCTTCTGCTTGCAAGTGTTGATTGATTTATTTTTTTTGTCCTTTATTTGATACGTTTATCAGTTTTAAAAATACTTCCCCCCCCCCCCCACTCCTTTCTCTGACACTTTTTAAACAGCTTTTTTTCTTTCTGCTAATTAAGGGGAGTGGTTAATTGTTCACAGGTGAGTATATAAGTGTCTGTACAAACTCCCTTAGGAGCTGGCTCCCTGCTGATGGTGGCTTGCATGTGGATTTTGTGAACATCAGTGGAATTTTGAACTACAGTGGAGAGTTAAAAACCAGGACTTTTGCTTTTAACTGCTTCTGCTTGCAAGTGTTGATTTATTTCTTTTTTTTGTCCTTTATTTGATACGTTTATCAGTTTTAAAAATACTTCCCCCCCCCCCCACTCCTTTCTCTGACACTTTTTAAACAGCTTTTTTTCTTTCTGCTAATTAAGGGGAGTGGTTAATTGTTCACAGGTGAGTATATAAGTGTCTGTACAAACTCCCTTAGGAGCTGGCTCCCTGCTGATGGTGGCTTGCATGTGGATTTTGTGAACATCAGTGGAATTTTGAACTACAGTGGAGAGTTAAAAACCAGGACGTTTGCTTTTAACTGCTTCTGCTTGCAAGTGTTGATTTATTTCTTTTTTTTGTCCTTTATTTGATACGTTTATCAGTTTTAAAAATACTCCCCCCCCCCCACTCCTTTCTCTGACACTTTTTAAACAGCTTTTTTTCTTTCTGCTAATTAAGGGGAGTGGTTAATTGTTCACAGGTGAGTATATAAGTGTCTGTACAAACTCCCTTAGGAGCTGGCTCCCTGCTGATGGTGGCTTGCATGTGGATTTTGTGAACATCAGTGGAATTTTGAACTACAGTGGAGAGTTAAAAACCAGGACTTTTGCTTTTAACTGCTTCTGCTTGCAAGTGTTGATTTATTTCTTTTTTTTGTCCTTTATTTGATACGTTTATCAGTTTTAAAAATACTTCCCCCCCCCCACTCCTTTCTCTGACACTTTTTAAACAGCTTTTTTTCTTTCTGCTAATTAAGGGGAGTGGTTAATTGTTCACAGGTGAGTATATAAGTGTCTGTACAAACTCCCTTAGGAGCTGGCTCCCTGCTGATGGTGGCTTGCATGTGGATTTTGTGAACATCAGTGGAATTTTGAACTACAGTGGAGAGTTAAAAACCAGGACGTTTGCTTTTAACTGCTTCTGCTTGCAAGTGTTGATTTATTTCTTTTTTTTGTCCTTTATTTGATACGTTTATCAGTTTTAAAAATACTCCCCCCCCCCCACTCCTTTCTCTGACACTTTTTAAACAGCTTTTTTTCTTTCTGCTAATTAAGGGGAGTGGTTAATTGTTCACAGGTGAGTATATAAGTGTCTGTACAAACTCCCTTAGGAGCTGGCTCCCTGCTGATGGTGGCTTGCATGTGGATTTTGTGAACATCAGTGGAATTTTGAACTACAGTGGAGAGTTAAAAACCAGGAGTTTAAAACAGGAGTTAAGACAGGAGTCTTCTAAACTGTGAGTAACATTATAAACTTCCTACAAGTAATTATATTGTAACTGGGAAATGAGTGCTAGCAGGGTTGAAGGTTTTGCTCAGTGCACAGTGTGCCACATGTATGCAAAATTGGTGCAACAGCTCCAGGATGGATACCGCTGTGACAGATGTGAGCAGGTTGCCCTTCTGGAAGCTCGCATTAGAGATCTGGAAGAGCAAGTTGCAACACTGGGCGGAAAGGACAACCTTGAAAGGGGTCCTCTGCTCGCTGAGCAGGTGGTCAGTAGGGCTGATGTGGAGGGTGGAGTGGCAAGTCAGGATTATCAGATAGGAAGATGGGTTAATGTAGTTAGAGGGAGTGGAAGGGGCTTGCAGAAAAGGAAGGCCAGTCCTGTATTTGTGCATCAAAACAAATTTTCCACATTGGGTGAAGATGTGGAGGTGGCAAACACAGAGGTGGCAGCCCTAGATGTCACTGCTACCCCTAACAGCCGGGACAGCAACCCATCTAGTAGAGGTGGTGAGGGGAGTGCAGATAGGCCAAGACAGTTGGTGGTTATAGGGGATTCTATAATCAGAAGGACTGATAGAATAATTTGTCGCCAGGATCGCCTCAACCGAATGGTTTGCTGTCTCCCTGGTGCCAGGGTTCGGCATGTGGTGGACCGGGTGGATAAATTACTGGGAGGGGCTGGGCATGACCCAGCTGTCTTGGTCCACGTTGGAACCAATGACAGTATACATGGAAGGTGGAGGCTCCTTAAGAATCAATTTAAAAAACTAGGCTGCAAGATGAAGGCAAGGACCTCCAAGGTGATATTCTCTGAAATATTGCCTGTGCCATGCGCAACACAGGAAAGGCAGGGGGAGATTAGAGAGCTGAATGCATGGCTAAAGACCTGGTGTAGGGAGGAGGGATTTGGGTTTCTAGAGCACTGGGCTGACTTTTCATTGGGGTGCAGCCTATATGCTAAAGACGGTTTGCACTTGAATGGAAGGGGGTCTGCTGTGCTGGGGGAGAGGTTTATGGGAAGGCTGGAGGAGTATTTAAACTAGGTTTGAGGGGGGAGGGTGAACTAGAATTACATCGGGCACACAGGTCAGTTAGTGGTCAGACATTAATGGAGAGTGGAATGGGGATAGATGGGGGGAGGGTTATGGCAGGTGACAAGAAAGTTCCCATGTTGCAAACAGCCATTGGAAACTATAGTGCCATTTGTACTACTAAAAATTATATGAAAAATACCAGAGAAAAATGTAATACATTAAAGTGTTTGTTCACCAATGCCAGAAGTCTGCCAAGCAAAATGGGTGAGTTGGAAGCTCTGGTGCATGAGGAGAGCTATGACGTAATCGGTATTGCTGAAACATGGCTTCAATCCTCACATGACTGGATTATTAATATTCCTGGCTATGCACTCTTTCGGAGAGACAGGGCAAAAAGGAAAGGTGGCGGGGTCTGTCTCTATGTGAGAAGTGATCTCAAAGCGAGTGTGAAAGAGGACCTGGTTGATGGAGAGTGTGATGAGGCTGAAGCATTATGGGTGGAACTGCATACAGATGTGCGTAGTTCAAAGTTAATCATTGGAGTTTGTTATAGACCACCCAATGTTAATGAGGAGGTGGAGACTCAGCTCCTTGCACAGATGGAAAGGGCTGCAAGGGCTGGGACGGTGGTAATAATGGGGGATTTTAACTACCCAGAAATTGACTGGAGTAATGGCACTGCTGGGACAGTTAAAGGGCAAAAATTTATAAGCCTATTGCAGGACAATTTTATGGTCCAGATTATTGAGGCCCCAACTAGGAATGATGCTCTGTTGGACCTGGTAATCTCAAACCATGCAGAGCATATTACTAATGTTCAGATAAAGGAACACCTGGGTAGCAGTGACCATAACATGATTTCATTTGATGTTAGCTGTAAGCAAGAAATACATGCAGGAAGGATAAAAACACTTAATTTCAATAAAGCAAATTTTCCAAGGATGAGGGCTGCTCTCCAGGACTTAGACTGGGAGAGAATATTGGCATCAATGGGCACAGAACAGAAATGGGAATTCTTCAAAAAGACTGTTTGTGAACTCACTGCAAAGTATATTCCCATGGGCAATAAGTTTAAAAGGCTAAAAATAAAACCTATGTGGCTCACAGTTAAAGTTAAAAAAGCTATAAACAATAAGAAAAGCGCTTTTAAAAAATATAAAAATGAAGGATCACTAGTGTCGTTTAAATGTTACAAAGAATATAACAGGATATGTAAAAAGGAAATCAAGGATGCAAAAATTCAAAACGAACGACAGATTGCAAAAGATAGTAGGACAAACCCCAAAAAATTCTTCAAATATATTAATAGTAAAAAGGTCAAGTCTGAGCATGTAGGCCCTTTACAAAATAATCTAGTGTGGGTGACTGGGGACAAAGAGAAGGCTAATTTATTAAATACTTTCTTCAGCTCTGTGTATACAATGGAGCATGGGGGAGTTCATGTCCATAATGGGGGTGGTAGTGACACAGCCTCAAATCCACAATGGCTCAAAAGTGATATGGTCCAGAAATATTTAGACAGAATAAAGGTGGATAAAGCACCTGGACCAGATGGCATACACCCACGGATCCTAAAAGAATTGAGCTCTGTAATTTCAAAGCCATTGTATCTAATTTTTAGGGACTCATTAATGACAGGAATAGTACCACTGGATTGGCGCAGGGCCAATGTGGTGCCTATATTTAAAAAGGGAACAAAGTCTTTACCAAGTAACTATAGACCTGTTAGTTTAACTTCCATAGTTGGGAAGATACTGGAGAGATTAATAAAAGACCACATAGATGAGTTCTTGCTGGAAAAAAACTATTTAAGCAACAGACAGCATGGATTCATGAAAGACAGAAGTTGTCAGACAAACCTGATTTCTTTTTATGAAGAGGTAAGTAAAACCTTGGACAGAGGCGTGGCTGTGGACGTGGTATACTTGGATTTTGCAAAAGCGTTTGATACAGTTCCCCACACACGGCTCATGTGTAAGGTAAAGTCTACAGGATTGGAAATATCAGTTTGTAAATGGATAGAAAACTGGCTAAAAGACAGAATTCAGAGAGTAGTAGTTAATGATTCTTACTCTGAATGGTCTAAGGTTATCAGTGGTGTACCCTAAGGTTCAGTGCTGGGACCCTTACTTTTTAATATCTTTATAAATGATATTGGGTCTGAGATCAAAAGTAACATTTCTGTCTTTGCAGATGACACCAAGCTATGCAGTGGAATAACGTCCTTACAGGATGTCGCCAATTTACAAGCCGACCTCAATGCTCTGTCTAATTGGGCGACTATGTGGCAGATGAGGTTTAATGTTGATAAATGTAAAGTTATGCACTTGGGGGCTAAGAATATGCATGCATCATACATACTAGGGGGAATACAACTGGGGGGATCCGTAGTGGAGAAGGATCTGGGGGTTTTGGTAGACCATAAGCTCAATAATGGCATGCAATGCCAAGCTGTGGTTTCCAAAGCGAGCAAAGTCCTTTCTTGTATTAAGAGAGGTATGGTCTCCAGAGAGAGAGACATCATTTTGCCCCTGTACAAATCATTAGTAAGGCCTCATCTGGAATACGCAGTTCAGTTTTGGGCACCAGTTCTCAAAAAGCATATCGGGGAACTGGAGAAAGTGCAGAGAAGGGCAACCAAACTGATAAGAGGCATGGAGGAGCTCAGCTATGAAGAAAGATTAGAGGAACTGAATTTATTCACTCTTGAGAAGAGGAGAATAAGGGGGGATATGATTAACATGTACAAATATATAAGGGGTCCATATAGTGAACTTGGTGATGAGTTATTCACTTTACGGTCAACACAGAGAACAAGGGGGCACTCTTTACGTCTAGAAGAAAAAAGATTTCATCTCCAAATGCGGAAAGGTTTCTTCACAGTAAGAGCTGTGAAAATGTGGAACAGACTCCCTGCAGAGGTGGTTCTGGCCAGCTCAGTAGATTGCTTTAAGAAAGGCCTGGATACTTTCCTAAATGTACATAATATAACTGAGTACTAACAGTTCTAGGTAAAGTTGATCCAGGGTAAATCCGATTGCCTCTCGGGGGATCAGGAAGGAATTTTTTCCCCTGCTGTAGCAAATTGGATCATGCTCTGCTGGTTTTTTTTGCCTTCCTCTGGATCAACTGTGGGTATAGAATTGGGTATATGGGATTGCACGATATTTTTTTTATTTTATTTTAGTTATTTTTTTATGGTTGAACTGGATGGACTTTGTCTTTTTTCAACCTGACTAACTATGTAACTATGTAACTACTATGTAACTATGTCTGTCTGTGATGCTGGAACATGAGAATGGAAAGCTGAGACTCTTTAACTGCTATGCTCCAGCAGATAAGAAGGGGCGGAGGGACTTTCTTAGATCATTAAAGTTGCAATTGCCGGGAAGAGTAACAACTGTGGTCATGGGTGATTTTAATTGTGTGAGGAAAACGAGTGACAGGCATGGAACTGGTGAGGGAGGAGGCGTGGATGTAACCTCCCGGCTATTGAATGAGTTGGTTGATGATGTGAGACTTAAAGATGTGGCTGTGGAGGTGGAGGGGGAGCAAGCTGCACATACTTATTATTCAGACAAAGGGACTGTGTCATCTCGGATTGATTTCCTTTTTGTATCAGAATTCGTGAAGGTGAAGGGATATGAGGCAGTCTCGGTTCTCTTTTCGGATCACAAGATGCTGTATTGTGAGCTGGAATTGGGAGTTGGAGTGGCCTTTGGGAAAGGGTTATGGAAACTTAATGTGGCTATACTAGATGATGAAGAGGTGTGTGCAAGGGTTAGTACTTACCTAGAGGAGCTGGTGGAACGGAAGGAAGACTTTGTAAATATCCTCGGGTGGTGGGATTGGGCAAAAGGCTGTTTGGCAAAATTCTTGCAGAAATTATGTGGCATGAAAGCTAAGGAAGAAAAGGAGAAAGAGCGGTCGTTAATAAGGAAGTTGCACTTTTTGCACAAATGCAAAAGGATAGGTGTGGAGGTGGAGGAGGAACTGAAGGAGGTGAGGGAGGAAAGAGATAAAATGTTAAAAGATAAAGGGAAAAAGATCATCTTTAATGCCAAGATAAAGGAGATGGAAGAAGGGGAGCGGTGCACAAGATTATTTTTCCAGAAAGCCTTTTCCAGAAAGAAGGTGATGGCTACCGTACTGGCAGGGGAGGAGGAGGTGATGGGTGAAAGAATGGTGGAGGAGGTTTTTTCCTTCTACAAAAACCTTTATGATGTCCAGGAAGGAGTGACGGAGGGGGAACAATCTGATTATTGTAGTGTGGTGGAGAAGTGTCTGGAGGAGGAGGAGGCGGAAGGACTATTGGACACAGTAACGGAGTTGGAAGTGGAGAGCACGTTGGAGAAGATGCAAAGGAACAAGACCCCAGGGAGGGATGGCTTTCCGGTGGAACTTTATGTGAAGTTTTGGCCAGTTTTGAAGAAACACCTGATCGAAGTTGTGCAGTATTGTGTGTCAACAGGAGAGTTGTCCCCAACAATGAAGGAGCAGGTAATCACCTTAATTTTTAAAAAGGGCGACCAACGAGACATTAAGAATTGGCGCCCTATTACGCTTTTAAATGTCGATTATAAATTGGTGGCTAAGTTATTGACAGTTAGGATGAGTAGGGTGGTAAATAAATTGGTGGGTGGAGGGCAGGTGTGTGCCATCCCTGGCCGAAAAATATCGGATCTCCTAATTTTGTTGCGGGACCTGATTGCATATACGCAGTCCAATAACATGTCATTGGCTCTAATGGGCATGGATTTAGAGAAATATAAACATGTTGGGGTTGGGGAAAGGGAGTGCGCAAGTTCCGCTAGTAAGTGGGTGAGTACGGATATCACCCACCGAGGATCATTTACCTAATAGGGTATTGTTGCTGTAACCATATGAACATACAAAATTCGATAAAGGGAGGGGGGAAAAAGGGATCAGTCTGTTTAGAACAGGCAAAAAAGGGGTTACTATAGGCAACGAATTATAGATCCAAAGACGGAAATGATTTAAGATTAATCATTTATTCCTATTATCATATTTAATATATATAAAAAGAAGGTATTAGAGGTGCAATATTTGGTACCAAAAAGGTGAATGATCAAACAGTACATAATTAATTGAAAAACATCAAATGGACAGACAGGACTAACAAATAACTGTACATTTAACAACACACAAGTCCGGACGTGTGGTTCAGCCTTATGCGGAGAGTCAACCCAAAAAAGAATAGTGTAATTTTATTTGGTAATTACCCTCCACTAAGGGAATTAGGGTAATATGAACCACTTACTAATATGTGGATACATTTATTGGGTTCAAATAGGTGCCATTTGGCAAGAGGCTGAACCTGATGGGGTGGGGGAAGGGAACCGGGGCGGGGGGTGTGGTAGCGCTAGGAAGCGTAAAGACTGATTAAATCAAGGCAGATGACCTAGGTGTTGTATTGCATTAGGTACATCATGCATGGGGATCCCCTGGTAGTAAATAATACTTCATTGTTTCCTACTGTAACTGAAATCATATTTTTTATATTATATGTGAATGGAATTTTTCTATTAAATAAAATTATATTTTTTATCAATCATGTGTTTGAATGCACCTTTAAAGTCCCACTTCTTTCTTATCTGTATTTTCTAAATATCAGGGACGTGGTGCCTATTGACCTATAGATGTCAGATGATTTTTCTATTTCTCTTTGGGATTTAACCGGGCCGCAAACGCCCATTTTTCAATCATCTGACACCTCTAACTCAATTGTATATATATTTTTTATTATATTTTGTGTTATACATTAATATATATTGGAAAATTAATTTAAATATTTTTTTCCTGAAGTATTTGTTTGCGTTGGTCTGGGTTCATTCAGTAAGACATGACCACATATCGGGGGGAGGCTTTCGATGGCCTCATGAGCAAAATCCATCAAGCTCAAGGGTCCTCCTTTGGGGGTATCACTCTAGAACGGTTTTTTAATAGTTTACCTAGACTTTTGGAAAAGAAGGCTCGTTTATTCTGGAATCATAAATACTTTGAAAAATATATTGAAGATCGCATAGTCCCTTGGGGGCTACGCATCCAAATTTTTCCAAATCTTTTTAAGATTGAAACTGAATTTAGGACTGACTGGGAATTCAACCTACAGTCATGTTCTCTTAAAACGATGGAGGCTTTGTGCCGCAATTATTTAAAAGATTTGGAAATAATTAATAATGAAATTGAAAAACTTTATACTGATAATTCAAGCCTCATTTCAGAGGATACATTTTCCGATCGTGAAACCCTTGTGGAAAAACATCTGGAAAATGTTGTATCCAATATTTTGAAAACCAAAGATAAAAAGTATTATCGTGATCGTTTAGCCTATGAGACCAACACTGTGTATAGATGGTCTCCTGATAACCAATGGAGAAAGAAAAAATCTTTCCCACGTAAACAAACCAATTCCAATCAGGATCCCACCGATTCTGATGAATCTTCTTTATCTTCCTCCTCCCAAATAGGCATGGCCTCAAATTCATCCACAACTTCTTCTAAAAGAAAAACGGATAGACCTCTGTCATCCACGTCCTCTTCCAAACGCATACCACAGGACACCACACGTCCCGGACTTCGTTCTCAAACGAAACCTGCACCTACTCCAGTTAATTCTGTGTGTAATATTTCCACTAATTCCTCTAATATCACTCATGCACCAATTATTCCTAAGACTATTTTTCCCACCAATACCCCTTTGGGGGACTTACCAACCCCCATATCGGGGGATCCTCGCACAGCTCCCATTTTCTCACCTCCTCACAACCTAGACACGAAGAAAGCAGCCAATCCTTTGGTTCCCCAGAAAGGAACCAAGCTGGTTTCCAAGTAATTAATTTGTCTTCACAGTCACTTACAAAAGATCAGACCGAAGTTTTGAGTCTCGGCCTGACCTTTTGTCCTGAACAGAGTGCGGATGCATTCGAGATCATCAAAGACCTTAATTTGTTTGCCAGAAAACTTATGTTTAAAGTCATATATGACAAGGATCGCCAACATTTCTCCCCAAATTCAACTTCTGAGGAAATCTGGCAACATAAAACGATCAATGAGATCAAGGCCCTAAATGATCTAATGGATCTATGGGAGGAGGGAAATCCTTTTGATGACCCCCTAGAGGAGGTCACCCTGTGTCCGGAAATTGACATTCCACCTCAAAGACTTTTTCCGCCACCCCACCTCTATAAACCTAAATCTAGAACATTTCCTACTTTTCAAGGCAATCCCAATATTTGGGCTTTCACTCAACAGGTTACTAAAGAGATAAAAAATACTAGCTGGAATAAGTTTAATAGAGGGTCCAACCTTAAGTATTCCCATCATGAGGCCTTAATATCCCTACAACTAAATAATCAAATTATTATTAAGCCCTCCGACAAGGGAGGCAACATTGTTGTAATGGATTTAGAACAATACAAAAAAATGGTAATGGACCTCCTCTTAAACCGTAGCTGGTATCGTCCCATTCCCTATGCTCAAGTTAAATATGCAGAGACCAAATTTCATCTGCTAATTAACCGTGCCTCAAGCCAACTTATTGGATAAAAAAACGTGCGAATTTTTATTGGTAGAAAAACCTAAAATACCTACCTTATATGCCTTACCTAAGGTACACAAAAATTTGGAATGCCCTCCTGGGCGTCCAATTGTTTCGGGCAATGGATGTTTAACTGAGCATGCAAGTAAATTAGTGGATGATTATCTCAGACCACATGTCGGCTCTCTCAGTTCTTATATACAGGATACGTCGGACCTCATTAGGTCCATTGATGCCCTGTATATACCACCGGGATCCTGGCTGGTGGACATTGATGTAGAGGCTCTTTACAACTCTATCCCCCACGAGTGGGGGGGGTGAGAGTTGTTCAGGGCTTCTTATCAGAGAGAGGACCTGGAGCTGACAAGTATAATCAATTTATCTTGGAACTCCTAATGTTCATTTTAATGAACAATATTTTTGTTTTTGACCAGTCCCACTACCTCCAGGTACAGGGTGTGGCGATGGGGACTAAGTGTGCCCCATCGTACACCAACCTGTACCTGGGGGGGTGGGAACGAGAGATATTTTCTTCCAATGAATTTGGGGACTATTTCTCCCATGTCCTCATTTGGCGCCGTTTTATCAATGACATCTTCGTCGTTTGGACGGGGTCCAGTCATGAGTGGCAGGCCTTTATGTCCAAATTAACTACAAATCGTTATAATCTCAAATTTACAATGACGTGTGATCAACAGATCATTAACTTTTTGGACATTTCCATCTATGTAAATCCAGATGGTACTTTGGGCTCCTCATTATACAGGAAACCATCTGCTGGTAACACTATCCTGCACGCTGCAAGTTCCCACCCTAAGCCATTGGTACATAGCATACCATATAGCCAATATTTAAGAATCAAGCGGAACTGCAGCCAGGAACAGGACTTTGAAACTGAAGCTAAAGCCCTACAGTCCCGATTGTCAAACAGAGGATATAGTCGCACGGTACTTAAGAGGGCATACCAGAGAGCCAAAAACCAAAAAATAACTGATTTGATTCACTCTTTGAGGATCAAACCTTCAAATGAGAAGGTACGGTTGATCACCAGATATTCTGGTGACCACCAAAAGGTGAGAAATATAATTACCAAATTTTGGCCCCTATTATCAGCTGATGAAATAATCTCTAAATACATTCAACCATATCCCCAAATTACATATAGGAAGTCCAGGTCAATAAAAGATCAGTTGGTCCACAGCCATCTACAGAAACCGATTGGCAGATCTTCTCACAGGGGCACAGCTCCATGTGGCCATTGCGATTTCTGCCAGTTTCTAGGTAGTTCTGAGGAATTTATCCTTCCCAATGGTATTACCTATAAACCGAAATTCTTTGCCAATTGCCAATCTATAGGCATTGTATATCTCATGAAGTGTGAGTGCAGTGCCTTTTATATTGGCAAAACCAAGAGACCTTTTTTCACAGAGTAAGGGACCATGTTTCCCTTATCCGAAAGAAAAAAATGGAAACGCTGATCAGTCGACATAGTGGTCTATATCATGCCTTTGATTTATCCAAAATGAAATTTTTTGCTTTAGAGCATCTTCCATCTTGCTGTGCGGGCGCTTGGTGTTGGTCTGCTTGTTTTGGACCAAGACCAGTCCATGAACGGGGTGAGGAGGAGTTCATGGACCAAGAATTGGTTGCTCCAGCGTGACCAATTCTGCCATATGCCTCTGCTGCGGGAGATCGTCGAGAATAATCCTGAGGACTACAGGAATTTTCTGCAGATGTCTGACCCCGTTTTTCAGCATCTGTTGGCTTTGGTGTCCCCCTATATTACCAGGCAGGACACCGTTATGCGGGAAGCCATCAGTGCTGAGCAGAGGCTCATCGCCGCGTTACATTACCTGGCGACAGGGAGAAGTCTTCAGGACTTGAAGTTCACGACAGGCATCTCCCCCCAGGCTCTGGGCCTCATAATCCCAGACACCTGTTCTGCCATTATACAAGTCCTGCAGCAGGACTATATTAGGGTAAGTTTTCTCCATTAACATCACATTTTATGTATTTCATGTATGCTAATGTATTGTATTGTATTTCTTTTATCCTTCCCTAATTACCATGATTGTAATATGCTGAGAATGTCCCCTTTGTCCTCATGCATGCTGGAAGCTTTTAAATGCCCCTTTTTTCTCCTCCATGCATATTTCCCTTTACTAACCTCTCCAACAGTGGCGGCTGCTGCTCCAAATGTTTGGGGGGCCACCCCCAAATTAGATATATAAACTTCCTCCTTTTTTGCGACTGTGCCTATTAAACGCCACCAGTTGCCGCCTCCAACGCAGCCATTTTGCCCCTTCCAATGCAGCCATTTTGTCCCCTCCAATGCAGCCATTTTGTCCCCTCCAATGCAGCCATTTTGCCCCTTCCAATGCAGCCATTTTGCCCCTTCCAATGCAACCATTTTGCCCCTTCCAATGCAGCCATTTTGTCCCCTCCAATGCAGCCATTTTGCCCCCTCCAATGCAGCCAGTTCCCCCACAGCCCTGCACTTACCTTCTTCTGGTCCGCGCCATCCTTCTTCTGTCCTTGATGTCTTCTCCTTCCCTTGATGTTGCATCAGCCAATCATGTTACCGTTAAACAGACTTGGTGAACATGATTGCCAGAGCAGCCTGTCAGTGTTTACCCAAGGAATGCCCCCCCCCCTGCGTCCCCTATTTAACTTTTAGCAAGCCAATTACATCCCTCAGGCTGTAATCGCCAAGTCTATTTGCCCCCCTGTTTCTGATATGCAATTTTCACCCCATAAATGCCGCAGTTATTCATATGGCCGTCGCTCAACAGGGGGCCATCCACCTGAATAGTGGGCGGCATTGACAATACATAGGTTAATGCAAGGCATGAACCTATGTATTGTTCTGAGTGACGGGCGCAGGAGAGAGGGGGCAGTGCTCCAGTGCCCACTCTGGACGCACCACCACTGCAATGCTATCCTATGGCCAAACACATCTCCCCCCCCCAAATTTGTTTAGAATGGACCATCAGAGGGGGTGATGAATATGAAACTTGAGCCTTCCATTATACTTAGTCAAAACACCTTAAACTGAGATTTTGATTGATGTTGGCCTCGAATGTATTTTCTTATAATCTGCTTGCAATGTTGTGTTTTACATTTCTAATTTTTTTTCATCTTGTTTGACTTCCCAGCTTCCTTCCACGCCACAGGAATGGCAGACTGTGGAATCAGAGTTTGCCACGCGGTGGGACTTCCCCAACTGTGGTGGTGCCATTGACGGGAAGCACGTCTGCATCGTGCCGCCACCCCATTCTGGGTCCTACTACTACAATTACAAGGGGTTTCATAGCATTGTGCTGATGGCGGTGGTGTCAGCACGGTATGAATTCCTCTATGTGGATGTAGGGAAGAATGGCCGGATGTCCGATGGGGGATCCTTCATCCAGACGGAGTTTGCCCTCCGTCTCCAGAGTGACGACCTTGCATTGCCACCGGATGCAGGGAATGTTGAAGGACTCCCCTTTGTTTTTTTGGCTGATGAAGCCTTCGGACTCGGACTGCACCTCATGAGGCCATTTCCACAGAGGACCCTGACCCCAGAGAAGAGGGTGTTCAATTACCGGCTGGCCAGGGGCCGAAGAGTAGTTGAAAATGCCTTCGGGATAATGGCCAGCCGGTTCCGCCTTTTTATGACTCCAATCCACTTGGCGGAGTACAAGATAAACTATGTCGTTTTATGCTGCTGTGTGCTCCATAATTTTCTGTGCCGAAAATCAAGTAATTATATGGCCTCAGTATTGCCTGAGGCAGGACTTTCATATGCCAATCCCCTGCCGGGCCTCGAATCTGCCCATCCTGGCTTGCCCCCCCAAAATGCCCGTGAGGTTCGGGATAAATATATGAAATTTTTCACGGGTAGGGGGGCAATTCCTATGCCAGGCCATGAGTAAAGATTGGTGCATAAAGAAATCATTAAAAATCATTTTTTATCTTGTAACTTTGTTTGTTTCCTGTCTCCTAGTTTGTCTTAGTGCATTTGTAGTGACAAATGTTTTTTTCCTTTAGTAAATAACAACCATTTCACTATGAACCACAAAAATATATCCAAATAAGGTTAGAGCGTATTTGAAAAAGAAGCTACACTTTGTTTGTGTTCAAAAATTGGTAAATACTTTTTTTTTTTGGCTGGCCACAAACCGGCAATTTTTTTTTAATGAAAATACAAAACCTTCAGTTGCATTCCAAAAAGTACAACATTGGATACCTCTGGGCAATATAAGACATTCACTTACACAAAATATGTCTCTATCTGGCCGTCCTAATATGGGGTATTGGCACCCCTGGCCAAGCCAAAAATTGAATATGCACACAATTTGAAGTCATTTCCAATAGGGATTTGAGACTCCTGATCCCTATTGTCAACATGTGCTATCTGCCATCAGGGGTGATCAATGGACGTGTTTTGTGGGTGCAACCCCTTCTTCAGTTCACCTACTTGAGATACGAGGAAGGGGTTGCACCCCCAAAAGCCGTACATGGATATCCCCTGATGGCAGATGGCACATGTTGACACACTGTGTGCATATTCAATTTTTGGCTGGTTTGATTGTCTAAAAGAGAATAAAAGGGGGAAGAACAATCTGTAAACAAAAATGGGGGTTTTGATGCCTTATTCAATTCTCCCCAAAACATCTAGGATGTCTTTAAAGGTTTGATCAATCACATGAATTCTTTGTTTAATTCTGTCCAGTTCTGTGCTACATTCCATCACTTGCTGTATGATTCATAGGGCACTGTCAGCAGAGAAACGTGTACTTTCTTTCACCACAACATTTACATCCCCTAAAAACAAAATAAAAAGGTATTATAACTCTGCAGGCCTACATCTCTTACCTGAAGCTGTGGTGACAGATACTGACCTGTTGTGGTGACCAGTTCCGCCACGTCATCCACTTCTCCTTCCTGCACTTCTCCTTCCTCCACCTCTTCAACTTCCTCAACATCCTTAGGTTGTGGGTCTTTGTGAGGTTGGGGTTGTTTCGAAGCTGTGGGGTTCCTGTGCTCCCTGGAGTGTTCTCCTCCCAGTCTTCTCTCCCCTATGAGAATCAAACAAAAGGTCTATTTATCACACTGAAATTCTCTATGAAAACTAAAAACAGGCTAAATTGCTTGGAAGTGGGGTACAAGTGTCTGTTTGTGTGGAATTTTCACATGAAGACATTATTTCTTCCCAAAAATATGTTTAGTATTAACCTTTGGCTGTCAATTTTGAGACATGGAGGCACCACAAAAATTCACTGATGCACCTGTGTGGGACACCCAAAAAAGGCGGTTCTGGTGGCCCACACTATAGTGCTCAAAAGTACAGATGTGGAACCAGCTGCTGAGTGTCCTCTCCTTTACACTGATTAAAGTTTGCATTTCATTCTCTTTACAAACACAACATCTAGCCAACAATGTAAGAACAACAATTGAATCAAAACAGGCAGATGTCTGCTCCTTGCTGTGAAGACCTGTCATAGGTGGGGGCAGTGACAGTATTTTTTGTATTGATGTCATTGTGGTCAGGCAACGCACTAGCACCTTTGTTTCTATGTGCTGGGTGTCTAGTGTGCTCCTGCCCCTTTAAGGAGGGTGGGGCTCCCTCCAGTCATCTGCCCTTCATCTATCCATCAGCATACATGTGCTTCCACTTAGGAGACCTTAAATTTTAGAGTTAGGACTGCAGTACACAGGGAGCCTTGACGGGGCCTGCAGCTTACACATGTATTTGCAAATGCGTGCAACTAAACCCCTGTTTTTAAACGCACTGTTAGACAGGTGAATTCGTTTGGTTGCTGATTGGTTGGTAAGTTGAGCTTGGATATTTTGTGTTTTTTGTCTACATGCATCCGCCCATCCAGTGCTCCTTGCTGTGAAGACCTGTCATAGGTGGGGGCAGTGACAGTATTTTTTGTATTGATGTCATTGTGGTCAGGCAACGCACTAGCACCTTTGCTTCTATGTGCTGGGTGTCTAGTGTTCTCCTGCCCCTTTAAGGAGGGTGGGGCTCCCTCCAGTCATCTGCCCTTCATCTATCCATCAGCATACATGTGCTTCCACTGAGGAGACCTTAAATTTTAGAGTTAGGACTGCAGTACACAGGGAGCCTTGACGGGGCCTGCAGCTTACACATGTATTTGCAAATGCGTGCAACTAAACCCCTGTTTTTAAACACACTGTTAGACAGGTGAATTCGTTTGGTTGCTGATTGGTTGGTAAGTTGAGCTTGGATATTTTGTGTTTTTTGTCTAATTTAATTTAACCCTGTAAAATCTCCAAAAAACGAGAATAGTGGGCGAACGATGTGTACCTGTAACGAACGATTACTGTGCCCAACCAAGTTCAAACTATGACATTTTGTAAGGTAGTACAATAGAAAAATGCAATAACATGGAGCAACATGTAAGTTGTGAAATACAATAATAGGAAAAAATGTGGAAAAAGTACTTACTTTTTCCTAGCATTCTCTTAATGCTCCTTAACTGCTCCGGCTCCCTCGGTTTGAGGTCAGACCACCTCTTTCTGAGCTGCTCATTTGATCGTTTCACCCCGAAATTCTTCTTCAGACTCTTCACGACTTTCTTCATGATTTTGGCCTTCCTTCTATTAGGTTTGCTATACGGCCCATGCTTTGCGTCATAATCCGACTTTAGCAATATGTCCACCATCTCCGCCATCTCCGCATAAGATATATTAGATGCCTTGAATCTCCTCCCTGGTCGTGACGTTTCCTCAGTCTCCGGGCTTGTCTCCTCCTCGTTATTTGAGGAATTATCAGACACCTGCTGTGAATCCGCCATATCTGTCTGCACGCCGAAAGAGAAGGGGCGGGGAAAAGATGTTAGTTAGAATGTCATGGGCGGGCGACGTGTGCAGAGGGACGTGTGCGTAGTTTTACACATGCGTGGTGTATATATAGCAAACACACATGTGACTATACTACGTTCGGTGTGCGGAGAGAGTAGTTCAAGTGACGGACGTGCGAACGAAGGTATGTGATTTTATGACTTTGATAAATTGGTGGCCTATACTGTCTTCAGAATGTTGGAGGATATATATGGTGAATAAGATTTTAAGGAGGTTAGACTGTGTGCCTCACATTATTTATTTTAATTTTTTTTTGACTTGCAGACCCAAAATGAATGTCTTTATAAGTGACAAGGAATTCCTTGCGGAATTTATAGACCGGGTAAGGGAGCTGCCTGCTCTGTGGGAAACAAAAAACCCCATCCATAAAAAAAAAGGGGGTAAAAAAAGCAGCGCTGGAGAGCCTGCTCCCATTTGTGCAGACCAAGGTGCCCACAGCCACAGCAAAACAGGTGGACACTAAAATTGGGAGCTTGAGAGGCACATACAGGACTGAACGCTCTAAGGTCCTGGCTTCTCAGCAGGGATGAGCCGAACACCCCCCTGTTCGGTTCGCACCAGAACCTGCGAACAGACAAAATGTTCGTGTAAACTTTAGAACCCTATTAAATACAATGGACGCGAACGTTCGAAATCTAAAGTGTTAATTATAAAGGCTAATATGCAAGTTATTGTCCTAAAAAGTGTTTGGGGACCTGGGTCCTGCCCCAGGGGACATGTATCAATGCAAAAAGAAGTTTTAAAAACGGCCGTTTTTTCGGGAGCAGTGATTTTAATAATGCTTAAAATGAAAAAATAAAAGTGAAATATTCCTTTAAATTTCGTACCTGGGGGGTGTGTATGATATGCATGTAAAGTGGCGCATGTTTCCCGTGCTTAGAACTGTCCCTGCAAAAAATGTCATTTTTGAAAGAAAAAAATGCATTTAAAACTGACTCGCGGCTATTAATGAATTGTCGGCTCCCGGCAATACATACAAAAGTCATTGATAAAAAAAAAAAAAAAGCGTGGGGGTTCCCCAGAATTCAATTACCAGGCCCTTCAGGTCTGGAATGGATATTAAGGGGAACCCCGCCGCAAATTAAAAAAAAAATTGACGTGGGGTTCCCCCAAATATCCATTCCAGGCCCTTCAGATCTGCCATGGATTTTAAGGGGAACTCCACCCCAAATTTAAAAAAAAAATGGCGTGGAGTCCCCCTAAAAATCCATACCAGACCCCTTATCCGAGCACGCAACCTGGCCGGCCGCAGGGGAAAAGGGGGGGACGAGAGAGCGGCCCCCCTCCCTCCTGAACCGTACCAAGCCACATGCCCTCAACATGGGGAGGATGTCCCCATGTTGATGGGGACAAGGGCCTCATCCCCACAACCCTTGCCCGGTGGTTGTGGGGGTCTGCGGGCGGGGGGCTTATCGGAATCTGGAAGACCCCTTTAACAAAGGGGACCCCCAGATCCCGCCCCCCCTATGTGAATTGGTAAGGGGTACATTGTACCCCTACCATTTCACGAAGAAAGCGTAAAAAAATGTTTAAAAAAACACACAAACACCTTGAAAAAGTCCTTTATTTAAAAAAAAAAAAAAACATTCCAGCGGTGAAATCCAGTGTCCCGCGGCGATCCCGATGTCCAGCGCTGTCCTTCATTGGTTGTGCCTGAGCGGACCTGATGGGGAACTCCCTCTCAGTATTTTAAATGTATAGACCCGCCCCTTCTAAAGTTCCCCATCAGGTCCGCTCAGCGGACCAGATGCGGAACATGAGAAGGGGCGGGTCTATACATGTATTACCAAAGTGAGAGCAGTTCCCCATCAGGTCCGCCCCCTCGGTATGTCGGACCCGCCTACGTCATTGGCTTGAGCGGGGAACTTCCTTCACTATGTAAATTTAAATTACTTTAGAAGGGGCGGGTCTATACATTTAAAATACTGAGAGGGAGTTCCCCATCAGGTCCGCTCAGGCACAACCAATGAAGGACAGCGCTGGACATCGGGATCGCCGCGGGACACTGGATTTCACCGCTGGAATGTTTTTTTTTTTTTTTTTTAAATAAAGGACTTTTTCAAGGTGTTTGTGTGTTTTTTTAAAGATTTTTTTACGCTTTCTTCGTGAAATGGTAGGGGTACAATGTACCCCTTACCAATTCACATGGGGGGGCCGGGATCTGGGGGTCCCCTTTGTTAAAGGGGTCTTCCAGATTCCGATAAGCCCCCCGCCCGCAGACCCCCACAACCACCGGGCAAGGGTTGTGGGGATGAGGCCCTTGTCCCCATCAACATGGGGACATCCTCCCCATGTTGAGGGCATGTGGCTTGGTACGGTTCAGGAGGGAGGGGGGGCCGCTCTCTCGTCCCCCCCTTTTCCCCTGCGGCCGGCCAGGTTGCGTGCTCGGATAAGGGGTCTGGTGTGGATTTTTAGGGGGACTCCACGCCATTTTATTTTAAATTTGGGGTGGAGTTCCCCTTAAAATCCATGCCAGATCTGAAGGGCCTGGAATGGATATTTGGGGGAACCCCACGTCAATTTTGTTTTTAATTTGCGGCGGGGTTCCCCTTAATATCCATTCCAGACCTGAAGGGCCTGGTAATTGAATTCTGGGGAACCCCCACGCTTTTTTTTTTTTTTTATCAATGACTTTTGTTTGTATTGCCGGGAGCCGACAATTCATTAATAGCCGCGAGTCAGTTTTAAATGCATTTTTTTCTTTCAAAAATGACATTTTTTGCAGGGACAGTTCTAAGCACGGGAAACATGCGCCACTTTACATGCATATCATACACACACCCCAGGTACGAAATTTAAAGGAATATTTCACTTTTATTTTTTCATTTTAAGCATTATTAAAATCACTGCTCCCGAAAAAACGGCCGTTTTTAAAACTTCTTTTTGCATTGATACATGTCCCCTGGGGCAGGACCAGGGTCCCCAAACACTTTTTAGGGCAATAACTTGCATATAAGCCTTTATAATTAGCACTTTAGATTTCTCCCATAGATTTTTCGAATTTGCCGCGAACACCCCAATTTGTTCGCTGTTCGGCGAACGGGCGAACAGGCAATGTTCGAGTCGAACATGAGTTCGACTCGAACTCGAAGCTCATCCCTACTTCTCAGAGGTCAGGAGCAGCAGCAGATGATGTGTATGTCCCGAATTTGTGGTACTACAGCAGGATGTCCTTTCTGGATGACCACATTGAGGCAAGGCCATCACTGTCCACTCTTCCCCCCAGACTTCCCTGCAGCCAACCTGAGCCTTCTCTGGAGCAAGAGGAGGCAGCCATCCTGGATGAACCTGATTTGGCCATCTGGAGCCAGGTATAGTATTTAATGCAAATGTATTGGGATAAACTTAATGATGGAAAAAAAAGTCAAGATGAAAATCATAAACTATTTGGGGTTCCAAAAGTGAAATCAAGATCTCGAAACATTAGTCTGCCCTAAATTGGGTGCTAAATAGTCAATCTGATGTGTGTCCCTTTTTCATACACAGGATGAAATCAGCCAGGAGGAGGGTCTGGAAACTGTCAGGCAGGAGGAGGCAGGACCCAGTGGCAGCCAGGAGGTGGCAGGGCCCAGTGGCAGCCAGGAGGTGGCAGGGCCCAGTGGCAGACAGGAGGTGGCCGGCCCGAGGAGAAGCACTAGATCTCAGGTGCCTCCCATCCGCCTTCCAAAAAGAAGCAGGAGGGACAGGACCACTAGTGAGGCAGCAATGGCCCTTATTAGAGAGGCACATGCCACCCTCCAGGAGCCCACATCCCCTGAAGAGGCCATTGCCGGCCTAGTTGAGGCAAAGTTCAAGGTGATGAGCATGGAGCAACGCCTCCTATGCGAGCCCCTGCTCATCACGTTGCTGAACAAGGGGGTGATGGAGAGAATTACCCCCAATACGGCCATATGTGAGGTGGCACAGCTATCACAACCTCAACCTCCTCCTCCACCTCCACCTTCTTCTGCCCCACCCCCTTCTCCTCCACCTCCTCCTCCACCTTCTTCTTCTGCCCCACCCCCTTCTCCTCCACCTCCTCCTCCACCTTCTTCTTCTGCGCCACCCCCTTCTCCTCCACCTCCTCCTCCTCCTGACAGGAGTACCCCTCCAGTGGCCCAGCCTCCAGCCACACGAAGAAGGAAGGCTGCAGGGAAGGCTTCAGGGAAGGCTGCAGGGAAGGCTGCCAAGAAGACGAGGAAGTGATGGCCTTGCTTCATTGTGGTCGGACAGAAGGCAGCCTTTTGTAGTACCACACACTTGGGACATATATATCACCTGCTGCTGTTCCTGACCTCTGGGAGGCCAGCATCAGATTGTGCTCAGAACTGTTGGCCTTCTCAAGCTCCCAATTTTAGTGTCCACACAGGGTTGATGTGTGATCTGGGGTCCCTGGTATGCACAAATGGCAGCAGGTTCTCCAGCGCTGCCTTCTCTTTATTTTGGTAAAAACATGAATAAATGTTTTTTTGGTTTAAGTTCATACTTGACTGTTTATTTTTTCAAATTTTTAATTTAGCTTTGGAGTAAGCAGATATATTTGACACCAAAAAAAAGGGACAGATAACAACCCCAAATAATAAAAAAAAAATTTATTTAAAAAATATAGGGTGTAAACTTGACACAAAAAAAATTCAAATATACAATGGGAGATCACTATCAAAACATTGACAAATTACAATTAACATCTGTTTCAAAAATATAAAACATTAAAATATTCAGAAGATCTTGCACGATATAATACACCTAAATCTAATTAAGAACAGCATGAAAAAGCTTAAAAAAAGATAGTCATAACTCTGTGTGAATATCAGCAGCAAAAGAAGTTCTTTCATTTTGATTAATGTAACATTCTAAAGAAGATTTCAATGCACAACATTTAAACGATGCAATAATTTCGAGCGTGACGAATGTGCTATCTCCATTACGAAGGCTTGTTTTACCAGAAGATGCGCTCCCGTCTCATACTTGCTTCTGAGCATGCGCGCTTTTGAAAGAGTCGTTAAAGCATACACACAAACCATTTTCTCGTCACAAAACAGGCCGACGAGAAACACGACGAGGAAATCTGGAATCCTGACGAGAAAATAGAGAGCAGGTTTTCTATTTTCTCGTCGAGATTCATGGCAATTTTCTCGTCGTAAAACCATACACACAAACGGTTTTCTCGAGAAAAAAGCTCTCGCGGCACTTTTCTTGCCGGTTTTGGACGAGAAACTCGGTCGTGTTTACGAGGCTTCAGAATCCTGCACTGAGAGGAATGAAGGTATAGCAATAGGTGTCCCAAGTACTTGCTGCCAATCTGCTAGCGGTACATCACCATCTGATTTTAGCAGGCAAATTTCCATACCTCAGTTGCTAAACCGTAGAAATAAATTTGGTCCCAGCCATCCACATGCTCAGTGTCTGAATTCTAGCTTGGTCAAATTGCTAGCACTGCAACTGCTGTATTTTCAGCTGGTAGACTCTGCCCCCTTTCGTGAATTTGTGGAATGTGCGGTACCTCAGTGGCAGGTTCCCAAACGCCATTTCTTTTCAGGGAAGGCCATTCTGGCTCTCTACCGGCATGTGGAAGGCAATGTCTTGGCCTCGTTGGACAGGGCGGTCAGCATTAAGGTGCATATTACCGAAGGATGCAGGACAGGGTTCAGCATTGTTGGAGCTTGTTCCGCCACCATGACTCCAAAATGCTAGTGGTGATTCTGCCACAGCTCTCTCCTCCACCCCCTCCTCTTCCTCTGCAGATTTGTCCTCTGAATCAGTGGTGCTCCGTAGGCGTTCAAGGGGCTACGCAAGCACTCAGGCAAAAAGATGCCATGCAGTGCTTGGGTTGGTCTGCTTAGGGGACAGGAGCCACACTGGGGCAGAGATTCTGTCAGCTCTGCAGGGGCAGGCTCAGAGGTGGTTGACGCCACATCAGCTTCAGCCAGGAATGGTTGTATGCGACAATGGCACCAACCTCCTCTCCGCCCTCCGACAGAGACACTTGACCCATGTTTCCTGTTTTGCTCACGTCCTGAATTTTTTGGTGCAGCGGTTCTTGAGCAGGTACCCAGGCTTACAGGATCTCCTGAGGCAGGCCAGAAAAGTCTGTGGTAATTTCTGCCGGTCATATAATGACATTCAAAGGGAATGCAACCTGCCAACCAACCGCCTCATTTGTGACATGCCCACCAGGAGGAAGTCAATGTTGGCAATGCTGCAGCGGCTGCACACGCAGCAGAGGGCCATCAATGAGTACCTGTGTGGGTATGGCACCAGGACAGGGTCAGGGGAGCTTAGCTTTTTTTCGCCACGCCGGTGGCTACTGATCAAGGATGCATGCATTTGAGGAGGCCACGAGGATGGTGGGCAGTGACAATGCATGCATCAGTGATACTTTCCCTCTTGTCTTCCTGTTGGAGGATACATAGATACATGGATAGATAGATAGATAGATAGATAGATACATACATACATGGATAGATAGATAGATAGATAGATAGATAGATAGATAGATAGATAGATACATACATACATGGATAGATAGATACATACATACATACATACTTACATACATACATACACGGGGAAAGATTTATCCAAAAGGGATACGAAGAACCGTTTATAAAAGAGATAATAGAGGAGGTAACTCATATACCAAGGAAAACCCTGCTAGGAGAAAAAAAGATTATACCGCAACTGGATCAGGTCCCTGTGATACTAGATTTCAACATCCAATATAAAAAAATAGAAAAAATTATCACGCGCCACTGGCACATTCTGAAGGCTGATAGGCGATTAAATGAGTTACTACCAGCTAAACCTAAATTTATCTATCGAAGAGCTCCGACCCTTCGTGACCAATTGGTGAAAAATATCATTGACCCACCTAAAAAACAATTTACTTTTTTTACAGGCAAAGGCTTTTATCCGTGTAAGAGATGCTATGCCTGTAAACGCACTAAACGACCTAACGAAAAGAAAACCTCTTTCCAATCGACCAGCAATGGTACAAGTTATGATATAAAAGAATTTGTAGGATGTAATACTGAGGGAGCAGTGTACGTACTCGAATGCAGTTGCGGCCTGCAATATGTAGGCCGCACTAAGAGACTCTTGAGGATTAGGGTCAAAGAACATGTTCAAAACATCATAAACGGATTTCCAAAGCATAGTGTGTCTAGACACTTTTTAGAGGTACATAATAAGGATCCAAATCATCTCAAATTTTGGGGAATTGTCCCATATACCAGGCCCTGGAGAGGAGGACACAAAGTTAGGGCGCTGAGCCAGGTTGAATCCAAATGGATTTTCTGTATGGATACTTTGGCTCCGAGGGGACTCAACATTGAGTTCGACTTGAACTGTTTCTTGAGTGATTTCTAACCTATTGTACCCTGCTACACCAGCACAGCCTACTAGAGGTATCGGTATCATGGCAATTTATATGTATTTGTGGGAAGATCCCCCGTTTTTTTTTAAATTCCCACCCCCCCCTCTTTTTTGGTAACACAACACTGACCCCCTGCCTTCTCCCCCATTTTTTCCTTCCCCCCTTCCTTTTCCCCCCTCCCTCCCCCCTTTCCTTCCCCCCCCCTCCCTCCTCTTCCCGGCCCCCTCTCCTCTCCGTACCTTTTTTAATTTTATACTTATCTTTATTTTTATTTTTATTTTTAATATTATTTATATTTATTTTTATTTTTATTATTTATATTTATTTATTTTTATTTTATTAGTTTTCCCTGCTCCCCCCCCCCCTTTTTTCCCCCCTTTCCTTGTTTCCTTTTCTCCTTTCTGTGCTGTGTTTGTGTGTCTATCCCTGTCCCTTTCCCCTCAGTATTAACAACTTCTCCTTTACTAACACCCTTCCCCCTTCCCCCCCCCTCCCCCTTGTCCTCAGTTTTAACACTATTTGTTTACTATCCCTTTCCTTTTCCCCTCAGTATTAACAACTTCTCTTTTACTAACACTCTCCCCCTTCCCCTTTCTCCTCAGTATTAACACTATTTGTTTACTAACACTTCTCTTTCTCCTCTATTTTTCCGATCTTTTCTCATCATTAATACTAACACATTAACATACTAACACTCTTTCATGAATTAACTGTCTTAACCTTCCTTCGTATTTAATCCTTTTTTTCCTCTTTTCCCTCCCTTCTCTCTCCCCCCTCCCCTCCTCCCCCCCTTCCCTTCCCCTTTTCTCCTCCCCCTCCCCCTCCCTACTAATAATATTCATTTATTAGCATTTCCCTTTCCCCCCCCCCCCTCCTCCCTCCCCTCCCTCTCCTTCCCCTCCTCCCTCCCCTCCCTCTCCTCCCCCTTCCCTCCCCTTTCCCCCCTCCGCCCCCCTCCCTCCATTAATAATATATATGTTTTACATGTTATATACATTTTTTTGATTTTTTGTATTATTATCTATAACCATCCTTGATAAGAATGCCATGATTGGAGGCCTGGGTCTTCGTGCTGGGATTTTTGGTGTGCGGCACTCCTCCAGAATACCCTTAGACCTTGCCAATATTAGTTCATTTGCCACTCCCTACGAATACCACTGATGTACTATTTTATGGATTGATTACAATCTATTTTTATATATTTTTGTAATTTTATACAAATTTTATATATATTTTTATATGTATGCACATATTTTAAATATATTTTTATACAGTAATATATGTGTATATGTATAAAACCAAAAATGCAGTGCTTCAAAGTGAAAATCAGTCCATATAATTCATGACGAAAGAAATGGATGCAGGAAATTGAAGAACTCCACCACCAAAGACTTCAGTGTGAACAGATAACACACCACCACAAAAAATGTGCTCACAGTCTGCTTACCAAAAAGCGAGCATCATAAGCATGTAGTGAAATGCAGAGGGTCACAGATGGATAAGGCTCTCCTATCTTGATAGAGTAACAACCGAAGTGTCCGATAATTTCAAGATCAAAGGAACTTCCAGGATTTGGATATCATATATGCAGACCTCAGCAGGAGATGTTAAACCCATACAGAAAGAAAGGCAGCATAGTGAAGCCCGTAAGGTCAAATACAATTTATTTAAAATTCTACTTACAGGGTAAAAAGATCATCAAGGCAAAAAAAGTATAATCCGCGGTTCTTAGCGTGCCTAAGAACCGCGGATTATACTTTTTTTGCCTTGATGATCTTTTTACCCTGTAAGTAGAATTTTAAATAAATTTTATTTGACCTTACGGGCTTCACTATGCTGCCTTTCTTTCTGTATGGGTTTAACATCTCCTGCTGAGGTCTGCATATATGATATCCAAATCCTGGAAGTTCCTTTGATCTTGAAATTATCGGACACTTCGGTTGTTACTCTATCAAGATAGGAGAGCCTTATCCATCTGTGACCCTCTGCATTTCACTACATGCCTATGATGCTCGCTTTTTGGTAAGCAGACTGTGAGCACATTTTTTGTGGTGGTGTGTTATCTGTTCACACTGAAGTCTTTGGTGGTGGAGTTCTTCAATTTCCTGCATCCATTTCTTTCGTCATGAATTATATGGACTGATTTCTTTCTCGTACATCACGGGACACAGAGCGACATAGTCATTACTAATGGGTTATATAGATACCTTCAGGTGCTGGCACTGGCAACTTCCAAAACCGGAAGTACCCTCCCCTATATAAGCCCCTCCCATCCGGGAGCACCTCAGTTTTTTGCCAGTGTCTAAGGTGTTGGCCAAGAAGAAACATGTGTTTTTCACTGAGCTTGCGTACAGGTTCTTTTGGGCCTCAGTAAGCTATTCCGGATCCGACCAAAAAAGCTTCATAGCTAAACGGTCGGTACCCGGGCCTTGCAGAGAAGAGCAAGGTTTTGCCTGTAATGCTTCTCTTAGGAGAGCTGGACCCTGGGATCCAGAGCTCTGGTCATACCCACGACCAAGATGTTTTCTGTGCAGGGTGCTATACAGGTCCAGGGGAGTGGAATCCTTGGGAACCCGGTCCCTGAAGGTTTGATTACAATGCCTGCCGTGATAGGTGAAGTTTGGGCTTTTGTGGACCAAACAAAGTCCTGCGGCGGGGAACAGGTAAGTGGGGGCCCCCAGGAACTTGGTTCTATTGGGGGACCCCCAAGCCTAATTTGTCTTTCTGTCTGTTACCTAACGGTATTCCCGCTAATATCTGTGCATGCCTATAACTACTAAAAAATGTAATAATTTTAATAGTGGTCAAGAAAAAAAAAAAAAAATATATATATATTTAATATATTAGACTGCGGTACCTGTGTTTATCCACTAGAGGCCGCTGTGGAACGTTTCTTGTCATGTGGACTAGTTTCTTTTCATCAGAGCAAGTCCAGGCAGATGGTGAGTTCTCTTATGGGAAACTGCTTCCTCTGCCATGTTGCAATGCTCGTCCATCCCCCGGCCTGCGGCAAAGAGGGGCCCTGGCTCTTGTCCCTAGTTTCCCTTTTCGAAATTAGCGCCGAAGGCGCACGTGGCCGCGCGCGTGCGCGTGCACGCGCCTCTATATATAGAGGTGAGCCGGGAAAGGGGGCGGAGCCTGGGGGATGACGCTCTGTGCGCGCCGCAGCGCTTCTGTGCATGTGCGGGCGTCCCAGCATGTTAAAAACCACAATTTTGTGTTGTGAGCTGGCTATGGAGTGCAGAGACAGAGCTGGCAACATTTAAAGAAGGCATACAGCAAGCGGTTGATGCAGGCATCCCCTAGAAAGGCACATTAGTAGACCCCAACTGTTTCTTATAGCAGCATTTATGCTAGACTATTGTCAGTAAGTGGTGTATTTCGGCTGGAATACCTCAGCTTTGGGCTTAGGAATAATGCCGTCTAAAAACTCCGGGACTAGAAATTCCAGGAAGCATAGGGGGTCTCCATCGGGCTCTGAGGATCTTGGGCATGCTTCGGCTGCACCAGTCTCCCCTGAAGAATCAGAGGTTAGTGACCGTAGAGCACCCTCAGGAGTACCTGGTACTGTGGCTGTCCTCAGTTCACCTGCTCCTGTGTATGTAACAGAGGAGGTTTTTTCCTCAGCTCTGGGAGGGCTGGAAGAGAGATTGTCAGCATTGATCGCTGCTTCCCTGTCACAGGAAAAAAGCGCCCGATCTCCGTCTCCTCCCTCAGAGTGCCTGTTAACAGAGCAACAGTCCCATACAGGGATCGACCTACCTGAAGGGGATCAGGATGAGGTCGATTCTGTTGTAGAGGAATCAACAGTGGAAGAGCCATTCTCAGCATCACATGCTGAAAGGTTATGGGTTCAGTCCCTGACTAATATGGTCCGATCAGCATTTAAAATGCCCCTTGCGGAGCCATCATCCACTTCTGTCTCCTCGTTGGGGTCGCTAGAAGCTCCCCAGACTGTTTGTTCCTTTCCGATCCATCCTTTACTGGAAGGGCTCATTTACCAGGATTGGGAGCATCCTGATAAAATATTTACTCCCCCCAAGAGATTTCCAGTGGTCTATCCCATGGAGGATAAGTTCATCAAAAAATGGAGGGTCCCTACAGTGGACGCAGCCATCTCTTGTGTGAATAAATCACTGACATGTCCAGTGGATAATGTCCAAATGTTCAAGGACCCAATAGATAAAAAATTGGAGTCCTTATTAAAATCTGCTTTTTCTACAGCAGGATTGGTGACACAACCAGCAGTGGCAGCTATTGGGGTCTGCCAAGCAGTGAAGGATCAGTTGAAACAGGTCTTAAGGGACTTGCCAGATCAGCAGGCTCTTGCCCTAGCCGATCTACCTAGAGCCTTATGCTTTGCGGTGGACGCTATAAAGGATTCAATCCATCAGGCCTCCCACCTTACGCTGTCTGTAGTACATATGCGCAGGCTTCTATGGCTCAAAAACTGGTCTGCTGAAGCTCCCTGTAAAAAATTGCTGGTCAGCTTCCCATTTCATGGCGAACGCTTATTCGGGGAAGACCTGGACAAATATATCCAGAGAATTTCCAGCGGTAAAAGTACACTTTTGCCGGTTAAAAATAGAGTTAGAGGGCCCTCTTTTAAGAGGCCGGCTTCTCCAGTCCCTAGGACATCGGCTGTGAAACAGTTCCGACGGCCTCCTCGGTCAAATCCCGGAGGTAAAAATCAGGGACAATTGCAGGGTAACAAGAAGCCCTGGAGCAGGAGAGGTACAAGACCTCCCCCAAAGTCAAATGCATGAAGGGTTGCCCCCACTCAATCGGGTGGGGGGAAGACTTCAGTTGTTCACAGAGACCTGGCGGGACACGATCAGAGACAGATGGGTGCTCTCCGCAGTAAATCTGGGATACAAATTGGAGTTAAAAGACTCCCCTCCTTCCCACTTTATAAGGTCAAACGTGCCAAGGGATCCCCAGAAGAGAGGATCCCTCCTGTTGGCACTAGAACAATTATTGCTCCAAGCAGTAATTATAGAGGTTCCCCTGGAAGAATGGGGGTTCGGGTTTTACTCAAACCTCTTTACAGTCCCGAAGCCAAACGGGGACGTGAGGCCCATATTAAATCTAAAAGGGCTAAACAAATTCCTACATATCAGGACTTTCCGGATGGAGTCGATCCGGTCGGTGGCCACTGCCCTACAAGGGGAGGAATGGTTAGCCTCGATCGACATCAAAGATGCTTATTTGCACATTCCCATCTTTCCAGCTCACCAAAAATTTCTACGCTTTGCGGTAGAAGGGCGCCATTTTCAGTTCAGAGCCTTACTCTTCGGTCTGGCCACAGCACCACGAGTGTTCACAAAAATTCTGGCCCCATTATTGGCCAATCTAAGAACACGAGGTGTAACGATAATGGCATATCTAGACGACTTGTTGCTGATAGACCACTCAGTGGAAAAACTAGAAGTGGTTGTTCACGAGACAATCAAGTATCTGGAATATCACGGTTGGATTATCAACCGAGACAAGTCAGCCCTAAAACCAGTCAAAAGTCTGGAATACTTGGGGCTAAGGCTGGATTCAGACCAGAGAAAAATTTTCTTGCCTCAAGAAAAGGGGTCGTCTTTGAGAGATTTGATCCACTTAGTGGGTTCAAAAAGACAGCCATCCATACGCCTGTGCATGAGGCTGCTGGGAAAAATGGTGGCATCATTCGAAGCAGTACCCTACGGTCAATTCCATTCAAGGAATTTGCAAAGGGCCATACTGTCAGCCTGGAACAAAAAAGTTCAGGCTCTGGACTTACCAATGTCCTTGTCCCCTTCCGTTCGCAAGAGCCTCCGCTGGTGGTTGGTTCCCCAGAATCTGGAAAGAGGGAAATCCTTCAGTCCGATTTCCTGGAAGGTGGTCACTACAGATGCCAGCCTTATAGGCTGGGGAGCAGTACTGGAGCAATGGTCTCTCCAGGGCAGATGGTCGGATGCGGAAAAGGCCCTGCCCATCAATCTCTTAGAGATACGAGCAGCCCGGTATGCCCTAGTAGCATGGACATCCAAACTCCAAGGGTCTCCTGTCAGAATTCAATCAGACAATGCCACAGCAGTGGCATATATCAATCATCAGGGGGGCACCAGGAGTCGTGCAGCCCAGAGGGAAGTAAATTACATCCTGAGATGGGCAGAAAGATATGTCCCAGCCATATCTGCGGTATTCATTCCAGGAGTGGAGAATTGGAAGGCGGACTTTCTAAGTCGCCAACAATTATGCCCAGGGGAATGGTCCCTTCATCCCGAGGTTTTCCGGACAATATGTCAGCGGTGGGGAACACCGGATGTAGATCTGCTAGCATCCAGATTCAACACAAAGGTGGACAGGTTTGTCTCTTGGACAAGGGATCCCCTAGCTTGCGGCTCGGATGCCCTAGTGTTCCCTTGGGATCAGTTCAAGCTGATATATGCATTCCCACTGCCACAATTGTTACCTCGATTACTCCGCAGAATCAGGGTAGAAAAGAAACCAGTGATTCTGGTGGCTCCAGCGTGGCCCCGAAGAGCATGGTACGCGGAGATTGTAAAGATGTCTGTGGGGAGTCCTTGGACCCTCCCACATCGTCCGGACCTGCTTTCGCAAGGACCGATATACCACCCTTCCTTACCAGCCCTAGGTTTGACGGCCTGGCTATTGAAGCCCACATTCTAAAAAAGAGAGGGCTCTCTAATGCTGTGGTATCTACCATGATCAATGCCAGGAAGCCGGTATCCAGGCAGATCTACTATAGAATCTGGAAGGCGTACATCGCCTGGTGTGAGGCCATTAAATGGCATCCACGTAAATACGTAATAGGTAGGATTCTGGACTTCCTACAATGGGCTGTAGATAGGAAGCTTGCCTTGAGTACTATCAAGGGTCAGATTTCGGCCTTGTCAATATTTTTTCAAAGGCCCTTGGCTTCGCATTCACTAGTCAAAGCCTTTATACAAGGAGTGATGCGTATTAGTCCTCCGGTTAATATTCCCATATGTCCATGGGATCTAAACTTGGTTCTGTCGGTTCTACAGAAACAACCATTTGAACCATTACAGCATATTTCTTTGGTTCTTCTCACCAGGAAATTGATTTTTCTAGTAGCCATTTGTTCGGCTAAAAGAGTGTCGGAATTAGCAGCTATGTCCTGTAAGGAGCCGTATCTGGTTATCCATAAGGATAGAGTAGTGTTACGTCCTCATCCAGCCTTTCTTCCTAAGGTGGTATCGAGGTTTCATTTGAACCAAGATGTGGTTCTTCCTTCTTTTTTCCCCAAACCTACTTCGGTAGAGGAAAAGTTATTGCATTCTTTGGATGTAGTAAGAGCAGTTAAAGCTTATCTAAAAGCCACTGCTCAGATTCGCAGAACGGATACTTTGTTTATTCTGCCGGAAGGCCCCAGAAAGGGTCAGGCAGCGTCAAAATCTACTTTAGCCAAGTGGATTCGACAGGTCATAATGCAAGCCTATGGCTTGAGAAGGAGACCGCCTCCGTTCAAAGTTAGAGCGCACTCCACGAGAGCAGTTGGAACTTCATGGGCAGTGCATCACCAGGCCTCCCTGGCTCAAATCTGTAAGGCCGCAACATGGTCTTCAGTACACACGTTTACTAGGTTCTACCAGGTGGACGTTAGAAGTCAGGAGGATGTCGCCTTTGGGCGCAGTGTGTTGCAGGCCGCAAAAGATCCTCATGTCTGATAGCGCTCAGCTTATGTATGGTGTATCCCCCCCCCCTCGTTGGGCATTGCTTTAGGACATCCCATTAGTAATGACTATGTCGCTCTGTGTCCCGTGATGTACGAGAAAGAAAATAGGATTTTTATAACAGCTTACCTGTAAAATCCTTTTCTTGGAGTACATCACGGGACACAGAGCTCCCGCCCCTCTTTAGGGACACTTATTGCTTTGCTACAAAACTGAGGTGCTCCCGGATGGGAGGGGCTTATATAGGGGAGGGTACTTCCGGTTTTGGAAGTTGCCAGTGCCAGCACCTGAAGGTATCTATATAACCCATTAGTAATGACTATGTCGCTCTGTGTCCCGTGATGTACTCCAAGAAAAGGATTTTACAGGTAAGCTGTTATAAAAATCCTATTTTTCACTTTGAAGCGCTGCATTTTTGGTTTTATACGTTTTTGAGTTTGCTTTATTCACAGACTGTGCATGCTGCTTTATATATTTATATTTTTGCTGTTAGCGCAAGTATTTGTTCACCCTGTATACCATATGTGTATATGTCTCTGGATCAGAGATTAAGACTCTGAGTCCGATTTACACATTTTAATCTGTGTTACGTCCTTTTCTCTGGTTCTGTGCTAATGGGTTGTCTATCTTGTCGTTTCTCACGCCACTCCATGTTATGGTGTTGTGCTATTGCAGCTTGGATCAGTGGCTGACCAACCTATGATTCCGGCAATATCAGGAGTGATGGGTGTGAGTGGTGACAGGATTTGAATTAAAATTCCTTCCCTTGTCCCGCTTGCCTCTGGTGGATTAGCCACTAGGGCTAGACGCTGGACCTAGTACTCTGTAGCTGGTCCGTTTAGCCCGCCTTATATGGCCACTACAATAAACAGGACATAAATACTGTTGTCAGACTGACAAGCATCAGCCTTAGACAAAATGGTATCTGTCTATTTATTGGTATGTTTTTGGCACTTCAACAAAATGGCGATTGTGGACCAATGACTGAATATGTGTACTAGTACACACTATACAGGCTATAAACACTCCGGAATGACCCCGGCAAAATGGCGCTGGTTTGTTTACAAAATAGGACCACAACAAAATGGCGGCCGCATGCCCGCTGGATGTTCAATTAGCAGACTATATATTGTCAGCAGCTCTTCACTCTAGTATCCCCTGATGAAGTCACGTGATACGTGACGATACGCGTAGGGATTGGAGGTTCGCTGACAGACCAGGACCCGAGCAGGTAGACGAGCGAGGCGCTCGTAGGATACCCTGCAGTCACCTTTTACTACTTATGTGAGTGTTATATTGTTTACTTTTAATAAAACCTTTCGGTACGGGACTATGCTATGTTTGCCATATCTTTTATTTTATTGAATACGACGTTCATCTGAGACACCACTGCACTGGGATCCACACAAAGCCACAGACAACTAGAGGGACGACGAGTTCAGTGCTCGTGGAGATGCTCCCATATTGTTTATCTGTGAAGTGAGTACCTTTCTGGCGTGTGTGTGTATCTCTGGAAACTGGTGGTACTATACTATGATCCATCTTCTTTGATTTTATACATGCTATGTGGGAGGATTGCAGCAACAGGAAGGAGACTGGCACCATCCAAGCTACTGTCCACCTGTTCTGAATAACTCTGTGACCTGGTTGTGCTAAGCTTAACTAGCAACAAGGTAAGCTGCTTACAGGCACAGAGGTGGAGCACTGAAGAGAAATCAAGCGTCAAGCACTGAACTAATGTGTGTTTTATTTTTTCACTTTTCAATTTTGGTGACGGGAATCACTTTTAATATACTTTTGGATTGCACGGTCTAAATTGAATTTACTTGGACCCTTCTACTATATACATATATATCTTTAAGTGCATTTATATATTAATATTTTTTGGATTCATCACAATTGGTTATTTGGATCATGTTGATCACATGATTGCATTTGAGTTTTACTAAGTCATTCACTTTTTCATATAAGGTCATAATATTATTCAGGTTTAGTGTGTTATCAGTCACACTGTTCTCAGTTTTCCCATTCTCTCTTTGTTTAAACACAGCGCTAACACCATCACTGTTGTATATCTATCTATCTATCTATCTATCTATCTATCTATCTATCTATCTATCTATCCATGTATGTATGTATGTATTTATCTATCTATCTGTCCATGTATGTATGTATGTATCTATCTATCCATGTATGTATCTATCTATCTATCTATCTATCTATCTATCTATCTATCTATCTATCTATCTATCTATCTATCTATCTATCCATGTATGTATGTATGTATGTATGTATCTATCTATCCATGTATGTATGTATGTATCTATCTATCCATGTATGTATGTATGTATCTATCTATCTATCTATCTATCTATCTATCTATCTATCTATCTATCTATCTATCCATGTATGTATGTATGTATCTATCTATCCATGTATGTATGTATGTATCTATCTATCCATGTATGTATGTATGTATGTATCTATCCATGTATGTATGTATGTATGTATGTATGTATCTATCTATCTATCCATGTATGTATGTATGTATGTATGTATGTATCTATCTATCTATCCATGTATGTATGTATGTATGTATGTATCTATTTATCTATCTATCCATGTATGTATGTATGTATCTATCCATGTATGTATGTATGTATGTATCTATCTGTCCATGTATGTATGTATGTATGTATGTATCTATCCATGTATGTATGTATGTATCTATCCATGTATGTATGTATGTATGTATCTATCTGTCCATGTATGTATGTATGTATGTATGTATCTATCCATGTATGTATGTATGTATCTATCCATGTATGTATGTATGTATGTATCTATCCATGTACTGTATGTATGTATGTATGTATCTATCTATCTATCCATGTATGTATGTATGTATGTATGTATCCATGTATGTATGTATGTATGTATGTATCTATCTATCTATCTATCTATCCATGTATGTATGTATGTATCTATCTATCCATGTATGTATGTATGTATCTATCTATCTATCCATGTATGTATGTATGTATGTATGTATGTATCTATCTATCTATCTATCCATGTATCTATCTATCCATGTATCTATCTATCTATCTATCTATCTATCTATCTATCTATCTATCTATCTATTTATCTATCTATCTATGTATGTATCTATCTATCCCTGTATGCATGTATGTATCTATGTATGTATGTATCTATCTATCTATCAATGTATGTATGTATGTATCTATCTATCCATGTATGTATGTATGTATGTATGTATCTATCTATCTATCCATGTATGTATGTATGTATGTATCTATCTATCTATCCATGTATGTATGTATGTATGTATGTATCTATCTATCTATCTATCCATGTATCTATCTATCTATCTATCTATCTATCTATCTATTTATCTATCTATCTATGTATGTATCTATCTATCCATGTATGCATGTATGTATCTATGTATGTATGTATCTATCTATCTATCTATCTATCCATGTATGTAATGTATGTACGTATGTATCTATCTATCTATCTATCTATCTATCTATCTATCCATGTATGTATGTATGTATGTATCTATCTATCCATGTATGTATGTATGTATGTATGTATCTATCTATCCATGTATGTATGTATG